>CAUYLG010013306.1:0-18781 GCA_963573385.1 Cacajao melanocephalus | reverse complement strand
TCATTCTCTGTCAGGCCTTGTTCTCTTGCTGATGAGGAGCTGCGATCCCCTGTAGGAGGAGAGGCATTCTGATTTCGGGTGTTCTCAGCCTTTTTGCAGTGGTTTCTTCCCATTTTTGTGGATTTATCCACCTGTCATCTTTGTAATTGCCGACTTTCAGATTGGGTCTGAGTGGACGTCCGGCTTGCTGGTGATGAAGTTTTTTCTGTTTCTTAGTTTTCCTTCGGTGGACGCCCCTTCCCCACAGAGCTAGGCCTTCCCGGGTTCAGCTGTGCTTACTGTGAAATGCTCAGTCCTCAGCGCTTCCAACTGCTGTTCTCCTTGTGGGGATGGGACCAGCCGAGCCCGACTCATAGGGCACCCAGTCGCGTATACTCTGCACTGAGAAGCGGCGCGCCACGCCAGGGGGGCAGGCAAAACAGCCACGCCACACCGGCAAAAAGAGTCGCGCTGGCGACCCATGTCGCTCCTCCGCCGGGAATCTCCCTGTTTGTGGGCAACAGAAATTCATCTGAAATTGCAGCATCCACTTGCTCTCTGTGCTTTCACTGGGAGCTACAATCCTGAGCTGCTGTTAATCGGCCATCTTGGATCTCTCCATCTGGTGATGAAGTTTTTTCTGTTTCTTAGTTTTCCTTCGGTGGACGGCCCTTCCCGACAGAGCTGGACCTTCCCAGTTCAGCTGTGCTTACTGTGAAACTCTCAGTCCTCAGCGCTTCCAATTGCTGTTCTCCTTGTGGGGATGGGACCAGCTGAGCCCAATTCAAAGGGCAGCCCATCCCGTATACTCCGCACCGATACATTAGTATGTTTTGTGGACTGTACTGTATAACCCCAAGTTTCATACATTGAAGCCCTAACCCCCAATGTGACTATATTTTGAGACAGAGCCTATAAGGAGGTAATGAAAGTTAAATAAATAAGGTTATAATTGTAAGGCCCTAATCCATTAGTACTAGTGTCCCTGTAAGAAGAGAGACATTAGAAATCTCTCTCCCCTTCTCTTCCTCTCCCTACCTACCATTATGTGTGCACAGAGGAAAGGCCATGTATGTATGCAGCAAAGAAGCAGCTGTCTGCAACCCAAGAAGAGAGGCTTCACCAGAAACCAAACCTACTGGCATGTTGATCTGGGACATCTAGTCTCTAGAACTGTAAGAATATTAAGTTCTATTGTTTAAGCTACTCAGTCTGTAGTACTTTGTATGGCAGCCCAAGCAAACACACACAATACCTAATTTTCTTCATAATATTATGTTATTTTTCTTAAATGGTGTCTAATTTTTTAATTTACGCCTTAAAAATTCCACATCCAACTTTGCTTTACATTTCTCCTAGACTATATAAGAAATTTTAAAATTTTTTAACTCTACTTATTCTCTACCTTATTTACACGTTATCATTGTCTTGTACTTTTATTCTTTTTCTTAACTACATAGCATTTTGTTTTATAGTCAATATTCATTTAGAACATTCAATATCCATTTATTCATTTAGAATCACCCATATATTTACTATATTCTTTGCTCTTTATTTCTTCTTGTACCTCAGAACACTTCTGTTCTGTCTGAAGTCCACTCTTTGGAATTTCCTCTGGTGGTAATAAGCTATGGTATGAATTTCTTTCTGCTGAGTGTGCTTGTAAGATGATGGCTTATTGAATCTATGTGTAGGTGTCTCTCATCAGTTCTGAAATTTTTTGAGTGACTAACTTTTCAAATATTGCTTCTGCTCCATTCTTTCTCTTCTCTGCTTTGGGGACTCATTCAGATGTATATTAGATATTCTCACCCTAACTCTCATGTCTCTTAATATTTCTTTCATATTTTCTATCTCTTTCTCTCTAAACTACAATCTAGATAATTTCTTCTAACCTAGCAGTAATTCATTCATAGGCTATTTAGTTCTGTCTAATCTGCTAAGTTGTTCCTTTCAATTCTTGAATTTTCAATTTCAATAAGTCCTATTTATTTCTTTCTCAAATATGAGCTCATTTTTAACAGTTTTGTACTCTATATTTTCAAGTTCATCATTTAGTTCTTTAAACATAATCAGATACTTGTTTTATACTTTGAATCTGGTAATTTCCAAAAGTTGAAGTCTTAATGATTTTTTTCTATTCCCTCTGGTTCTTTTTGACAATACCTTAGTTGTTTCGGTGCTATAAACTACTGTCAAAAACTTTTGTTTCCCATTGAAAATATTTGTAAAAATTATTTGAGGCCTAGGAGAAGGTGAATTCTTCCAGGGAGGATTTATTCTTGTTTCTGCCAGACATGTAGAAGTACTATCAGTCTAGAATCACTCTAAACTATATTCATGGCTTGTCTTTCATTAGAGTTTTTGTTTCTTTGTTTTGCAGGGGGAGTTATTTTGTTTGTTTTTTGGACTAGTCAACAGCTGTAAATTTTGGTTGCAAAAATGTACACCTTCTCAAGGACATTTTTCTCTGCTCTACTCAGCATCAACACACTATTACTTGCAAACTCTTTGAAGTCATAAGTCAGGTAAGTAACTTTACTCTTACCCTAAGAAGGGTACCTTTTGGAGCCCGAGTTTTACAGACTATAATTTACTAGAAAAGAGAGGTTCCTCACCAAGGTTGTGAGGACCCTGACTTTTGTCTTGTGTCTTCTGTACCCTGACAAGTCATCAAACTTGAATTTCTTGTTTATAAGGTTCAGTAAAACCCTCAGGGCATAACCGCCTTCAGAGTCCTACTTAACCACACTGCATTCCCACTGCCATGCATATTTTGGCCTGTTGTATCAGATGTTATGTTTCAGAAAGATTTTTAAAGATATTTTATCCAATATTTTCAGAAATTTTCAGTGGAAGAAGTGAATAATTTACCCTCTCACTGGAAGAGTTGATTCAAATAACCTAGGTTTTCCATCTGCTTTCCATCTTCTAAACATTTATTGATATTTCAAATCTGCTATTCTACTCTGCAATCTCTGTCATTATGTACTAACATTGTTTTTACTCTTTTACTGTGATTTTAGAAGGAACAGAAATAAAAGCATGATTTCAGAAGGAGCAGAAATAAAAGAATATATGTTCAGTCTTCTGAAGTACTACTATATATAATCTGATTTTTTTTCTTCCAACTTTTAAGTTTCAAGGGTACATGTGCAGGTTTGTTACATGGGTAAACTATGTATCACTGGGGTTTGGTGTACAAACAATTTCCACATCCAGGTGGTGAGCCTACTACCCAATACATAGTTTTATATCCTCACCCTCTTCCCACCCTCCATCCTCAAGTAAGCCCCAGAGTCTATTTTTCCCCACTTTGTGTTCATGTGTACTCAATGTTTAGCCCCTTCTTATAAGTGAGAACACGTGGTATTTGGTTTTCTGTTCCTGCGTTAATTCACTTAGGAGAATGGCCTCCATCTGCATCCATGTTGCTGAAAAGAACATGATTTCATTCTTTTTTATGACTGTGTAGTATTCCATGGTATATATATAGCACATTTTCTTTATCCAGTTCACAACTGATTGACATCTAGGTTGTTTCCATGTCTTTGCTATTAGGAAAAGTGCTGCAATGAACATCTGCATTCATTTTTGTGGTATAACAATTATATTCCTTTGGGTATATACCCAGTAATGAGACTGCTGTGTGGAATGGTAATTCTGTTTTAAGTTCTTTAAGAAATCTTTAAACTGCTTTCCACAATGACTGAACTAACTTGCATTCTCACCAACAGTTTGTGTAAGAGTCCCCTTTTCTCTGCAACCTCACCTACATCTGTTATTTTTTGACTTTTTAGTAATAGCCATTCTGATTGGTGTGAGAAGGTATATCATTGTGGTTCTGATTTGCATTTCCCTAATTATTAATGATACAGAGCTTTTCATATGCTTATGTTGCAGGTATGTCTTTTTCTGAGAAGTGTCTGTTCATGCCCTTTGTCCATTTTTAATGGGATTGTTTGTTCTCTGCTCATTGATTTAAGTTCCTTATAGTTTCTAGATTTTGACCTCTGCTAGATGCATAGCTTGCATATATTTTCTCCCATTCTGTAGGTTGTTTGTTTACTCTGCTGATAGTTGCTTTTGCTGTGCAGAAACTCTTTAGTTAGGTCACACCTGTCAACTTTGGTTTTTGTTGCAATTGCTTTTGATTTCTGTTTCTGTTTTTGTTGTTGTTGCTGCTGTTTGAGACGGGTCTCGCTCTGTCACCTAGGCTGGAGTGCAGTGGTGCGATCTTGGCTCACTGTAACCTCTGCCTCCTGGGTTCAAGCAATTCTCTTGCCTCAGCCTCCAGAGTAGCTGGGATTACAGGCACATGCCACTATGCCCAGCAAGTTTTTTGTATGTTTAGTAAGACGGGGCTTCACCATGTTGGCCAAGCTGGTCTCGAACTCCTGACCTCAAGTGATCCACCCACCTGAGCCTCCCAAAGTGCTGTGATTATAGGCGTGAGCCACCGTGCCCAGCCTGCAATCACTTTTGTAGTCTTTGTCATGAGATCTTTGCCAAGGTCTACGTCCAGAATGGTATTTCCCAGATTTTCTTCTAGAGTTTTTATAGTTTTATATTTTATGCATAAGTCTTTAATCCATCTTAAGTTGATTTTTGTATATAGTAAAAGGAAGGGGTCCAGTTTCAATCTTCTGAATATAGCTAGCTTGTTATCCCAGTACCATTTATCGAATAGAGAGTCCTTTCCCTGTTGCTTGTTATTGTCAGCTCTGTCGAAGATCAGATGGTTGTAGGTATGAGGCTTTATTTCTGAATCTTCTAACCTGTTCCATTGGTCTATGGGTCTGTTTTGTACCACTATCATGCTGTTTTGGTTACATGCTGATAGTGGTACAAAAACTGAGCCCTGTAGTATAGTTTGAAGTCAGGTAGTGTTATGCCTCCAGCTTTTTTCTTTTTGCTTAGGACTGCTTTGGCTATTTGGGCTCCTTTTTGTTTCATTTGAATTTTAGAATCTTTTTTCAATTCTGTATGATAGTTTGATAGGAATAGCATTGAATCTGTACATTGCTTTGGACAGTATGGCCATTTTAACAATGATTCTTCCTGTCCATGAACATGGAATGTTTTCCCATTTGTTTGTGTCATCATTGATTTCTTTTAACAGTATTTTGTTAATTCTCATTTTAGACATCGTTCATCTCCCTGGTTAGCTATATTACTTGCTATTTTATTCTTTTTTGTGGCTATTGTAAATGGGATTGTATTCTTGATTTGACTCTCAGCTTGGACATGGCTGGTGTATAAAAATGCTACTGTTTTGTACATCGATCTTGTATACCAGTTTTGCTGAAGTTGTTTATCAGTTCTAGGAGCCTTTGGATAGAGACCACAGGGTTTTCTAAGCATAGAATCATATTGTTTGCAAACAGGGATAGTTTTACTTCATCTCTTCCTATTTGAATGCCTTTTATTTCTTTTACTTACCCAATTGCTCTGGCTGGTACTTCTAGCACCATATAGAGCAAGGGTGGTGAGAATGGGCAACCTTGTCTTGTTCCAGTTCTCAAAAGGAATGCTTCCAGCTTTTGCCCATTCTCAGTATGATGTTGACTGTGGGTTTGTCACAGATGGCTCCTATTATTTTTACGTATGTTCCTGGGCATCCTTTGATGCCTCGTTTGTTGAGGATTTGTAACATAAAAAGATGTTGAATATTATCAAAAGCCTTTTCTGTGTCTATTGAGATGATCATGTGGTTATTTTTAGTTGTATTTATAAAGCACATTTATTGATTTATGTACATTGAATAAATCTTGCATCCTAAGTATAAAGCCTACTTGCTTATGGTAGATCAGCCTTTTGATGTGCTGCTAGATTTGATTTGCCAGTATTTTGCTGAGGATTTTTGTGTCTATGTTCATCAAGGGTATTGGCCTGGGGATTTGTTTTGTTCTTGTGTCACTGCCAGATTTTGGCATCAAAATGATGCTGACCTCAGAGAATAAATTAGGGAGGATTCCTGCCTCAATGTTTTGGAATGGTTTCAGTAGAATTGATACCAGCTCTTTTTTATACATCTAATAGTATTTGGCTATGAATCTGGTCCAAGGTTTTTTCTGGTTGGTAGGTTTTTTATCACCAATTTAATTTCAGAACTCTTATAACAATTTTGTACATAGCTACTATAGAAAATTTGGAAATCCATAAAAGTATTTTTAAAATGAAAACAATCATTCTTAATTCCTCCACCCAGAATCAGACACACTTAATATTTTGGCATATTTTCTTCCAGATATTTTTGTATATAATAATTTCTTTGCAACCTTAAAAATGTACTGTCAGAAAATTTTATGAACTGTTTTTTGCCTACATTTTACTTTATAATTGCTTCCTTGTGTCATTAAAAGTTCTTTGTAAACATTCTAGTGTCTACATAATGTTCCATACTAACAGTCTACAATAATTTATTTACCAATTCCTCTATTGTTACACAATTGAATTATATCTCATTTTATGCTATTTTAAAATAACTTACCTCAATTTCCTACTTCAGGAAAAAACTATATAGATGAAGATTGAACATAAAGATAGCTATCACTGGATCCCACAGGTAGTCCAGATGCTATGTATCCCTTGGAATCATCATGAGATCTACCATAATACAGGCTGTAAGGTCTAAATTTTGAACTTGTAACCAAAACTATAGAATACAGAATTGTTAAGGGTTCTGCATCATATAAAACCCAATCCATGAATTATCTGCCACACAAAAAAGAGATCTCATACACAATAAAAATCTCATACGCACAATCATTTTTGGATCTTACTAACAAAGTAAAGGTAAAAATGTTAGAAGTAGCTATGTTCTAGAGGTTTACAGGAAAATGGGAACAGAGATATCACATTTAACTGATATCACATGTGAGTCTAGGACAGCAAGAACTCCAAGGGAAGATAACGATCTTACCCCCTGAAATGAATTTGAGATGAAATGGAACCCCAGTCATTAATGCAGTTTGGGACTCTTATTTCAAATAAAGAGTTTTTTAACATCTCAAGTTAAATACCTATAACAAGATTTTCAAAAAGGAAGATGGAAATAAACTTTTACTGAGTAAATCTACTACAAAACAGCAAACACATTGGCCAACTTGCAAAACTTTCATTAGTTTTTTAGCATTTACACTTTTACCCAGTAATTCCACTTCTGGGAATTTACCCAATGGATATACTTTGTACATGCAAACTTATATATGCATTAAGATTACTCATTGCAGCATTTTTCAATGGTTAAATTTAAGAACAACTGAAATTAACATAAATAGGGAGCTTGTTAAATAAATTATGGTACATTCATGATTTGCAATACTATGCAGATAATAAAAATGAATGTGGGAACTTTTTCTGTACTAATATGAACAGATCTCCAAGATATACTATGAGGCACAAAAAGCAAAGACAGTTTTTATTTTATGTTACCATTTGTGTTAAAGAAAAAAGAAAAAAAAAGAACATATGCTTTTAAAAAATTCTCTGAAAAAATCATCAAATAACTGACAATAGTTTTCTTTCTGGGCAGATGAAGACAGTATGTCTTTAAATACTTTTTTGATACTCGAACCATGTTACTGTACTTCCTTTTCAAAAGAATAAATAATTTTTAAGGTATTAAAAATTTTTTAAGTCTGCCAAAGATTTATATAGTTGATATAAGGTCTCAGTGGCATCCATCTAACACAAGGTGTTAAGAAAAACTTACACTGACTGAAATTTGCTTGTCCATGCTGCAGAAGAACGTAGAGCTGAAGAATAAGTTGTGGGCAGCCTTCCAGGTAGGTCTCAAATAGTCTGAGCATGCTCAAATCAGTCACTCTATCTACAACTTCTTTATGTAGATCAATTTGTTCTTCCATGAAGTTAGTAACATTGCTGTCGTATTTGAAAGCTGCATGGTAACCCCTTTTCAAGGCAAACCAGTATCTGTAAAGTAAACATAAACATCTCTCTTTAGTCTTATATTCTTTATAACATATATGTTAATACACATAATAATTTGGAAAAAGGAATATGTGTTTTAAGTACACAATTTTTCCACAAACTCCATTACAGATTTTTTTGTAAACATCTCACAGTGGCTTTATTGAGATTGAGACCCTGTAAACTTTTATTATATGTTTGATGTGCCATTTGTGTGCTAGGTCTATTAAGTATATATAAACTCATTTCATCTTTGCAATAATTATGTGAGATAAGTAGATATCATTTCATCTCACAAATGGTAAAACTAAAGCTGAGAAAGATAAAGTGATTTGCTGAAAGTTACACAGATAGTAAGGGGCAGACACAGGGTCCAAACCCAGATCTTATAATTTCTAGTCTTAACCACTACTTTCTGAAAGATAAACTGCAATTTTTTCCATTCACGCAATTGATCTGAACTACAACACAGATATATTCCCTTAAGAGAATGTCAAGGTTGAAGATGAGATTGAATCTTCCTTTAATTTAATCTAGAAAACAATTACTTGATACCTACAAGGTGCTAGGCTCTTTGACCATTACCATCCTAGAAAATATATAAAACCTTAAAGACTCTTGAAATATCCCTGCTCAGGCTCTTTTTTGAAAGAATTTTAAAGTGAACACAAGTTATCATCCTATAGATAAAATCAATAACAAAAAAAAAATTGAAATATTTATTTAGAAGAAATCTGAGGCTAGCAAAAAGGCAACCAGGTTTCTACCCCAAAGCTTATCAAAACTCTTCATCTATGTCTCAGTTTCCACATATAAAAAATAAAGGCAGTGATATATGCACTGTTTCAACCTGTTCCTTCTGCCAATGTTTCCCATTTCAGTAAATGGTAATAACACTCAACTATATTGCTCAGACCAAAAATGTAGGAATAATTCCAACTCCTCTTTTTTCATGTCCTATAAAAATTCCTCAGCAAGCTCGCTTGGCACTTGTTTCTAACTTCAAATATATCTATAATCTAAACAATTCTTACCACTTCCACTACTACCACCCCTGTTTAAGCAGCCAACTCTCTACCCTGGATTATTTCAACAGTCTCATAATTCCCACTCTGATTATATTCTTGCTCCAATATAACTTATTCCCTACACAGAATTCAGATTAAACATTTTAAACATAATTCAGATGTCACTCCTCATTGGGGTAGAAAATATTCCAGTGATTTCTATCAAACTTAGAATGAAATCCGAAGTCCTTATCATATGTTACAAGGCCCTCCACGATCTACCACCCAGACATGCTACCACCACAACTACCTTTCCATCTCATTTCTCTCACATTCCCAGTATGGCCTCTTTGCTGTTTTTCTCAACTTAAAGGCCTTTGTCTTTGCTAATCCCTCTGTCTGGAACTCTTCTAAACTCTAAACATTTTCAGTTTGCTCCTTAACTTCAGTCAGGTCTCTACTCAAATATTACTTATAGACACCTTCCAGACCATACCATCTAAAGTAGTATTCTCTGTCATATTCTATCTCTCTACCCCATATTATTTTTATTCAAAGTTATTATTGACAAAGTATTATCACTACCTGACACATTATTTATTTTGGTTTATTATCTTTACTTTCTCACAAGAATGTAATCTACATGAAAGGACAGATTTATTTTGTTCATTAGTATATCCTAAGCAACTAGAACAGTATCTGGCACATAATAGGTGCTCAAGAAATATTTACTGAAGTAATAAATGAAAGCTCATGACATTTTTATCCATAAGATAAATAGATGGTAGATATGAAAGGACTTTGGAAAGCTGAAAGTAAAACACAAATGTAAGATTTTTCCATTGTAAACAAGATAAATACATAAATATGCAAGGATTCTTCATCTGCCAAAAAGAAGCATATTTTTACCATCACAGTTCTGGATTAACATGATCTATTATACTCAATGTGGGCACCCTGTATTAATTTGTTCTCACACTGCAATAAAAATACTACTCTGAGACTAGGTAATTTATAAATAAAAGAGGTTTAATTGACTCACAGTTCCACATGGCTAGCGAGGCCACAGGAAACTTTCAATCATGGTAGAAGGGGAAACAGGCACATCTTACATGGCAGCAGCCAAGAGAAAACAAGAGTGTGTGAAGGAGGAACTGTCAAACACTTATAAAATCATCAGCTCTGGTAAAAGCTCACTCACTATCACAAGAACAGCAAGGAGGAATTTCAGGCCAATATCCATGACGAACATTGATGCAAAAATCTTCAATAAAATACTGGCAAACCTAATCTAAAAGTACATCAAAAAGCTTATCCATCACAATCTAGATGGCTTCATCCCAAGGATGCAAGGCTGGTTCAACACCCGCAAATCTGTAAACATAATCCAGCACATAAACAAAACCAAAGAAAAAAACCACATGATTATCTCAATAGATGCAGAGAAGGCCTTCAACAAAATTCAACAGCCCTTTATGCTAAAAACTCTCAATAAAATAGGTATCAACAGATCATATCTCAAAATAATTAGAGCTATCTATGATAAACACACAGCCAATATCATACTGAATGAGAAAAAAGACTGGAAGCATTCCCTTTGAAAACTGGCATAAGACAAGGATGCCCTCTCTCACCACTCCTATTCGATGCAGAATTGGAAGTTCTGGCTAGGGTGATTAGGCAAGAGAAAGAAATAAACAGTATTTGAACAGGAAGAGAGGACATCAAATTGTCCCTGTTTGCAGATGACATGATTGTATATTTAGAAAACCCTATCATCTCAGCCCAAAATCTCCTTGAGCTAATAAGCAACTTCAGCAAAGTCTCAGGATACAAAATCAATGTGCAAAAATCACAAGCATTCCTACACACCAATAATAGACAAACAGAGAGCCAAATCATGAGAGAACTCCCATTAACAATTGCTACAAAGAGAATAAAATACCTACGAATACAACTAACAAGGGATGTGAAGGACCTCTTCAAGGAGAACTACAAACCACTGCTCAAGGAAATAAGTGAGGACATAAACAGATGGCAAAACATTCCACGCTCATGGTTAGGAAGAATCAATATGGTGAAAATGGCCATACTGCCCAAAGTAATTTATACATTCAATGCTATTCCTATCAGGCTACCATTGACTTTGTTCACAGAATTGGAAAAAACCTTAAACTTCATATGGAACCAAAAAAGAGCCCACACAGCCAAGACAATCCTAAGCAAATAAAAAAAAACAAAGCTGCCGGCATCATGCTACCTGACTTCAAACTATACTACAAGGCTACTGTAATCAAAACAGCATGTTACTGGTACCAAAACAGAGATAGACCAATGGAACAAAACAGAGGCCTCAGAAAGAACACAACACATCTATAACCATCTGATCTTCGACAAACCAGACAAAATCAAGCAATGGGAAAGGATTCCCAGTTTAATAAATGGCGCTGGGAAAACTGGCTAGCCATATGCAGAAACCTGAAACCGGACCCCTTCCTTACACTTTATACAAAAATTAACTCCAGTTGGATTAAAGATTTAAACATGAGGTCTAATCATAAAACTCTAGAAGAAAACCTAGGCAATACCATTCAGGACATAGGCATAGGCAAGGATTTCATGACTAAAACACAAAAAGCAATGGCAACAGAGGCCAAAATAGACAAATGGGATCTAATTAAACTTAAGAGCTTCTGCACAGCAAAAGAAACTATCAATAGAGTGAATTGGCAACCAACAAATGGGAAAAAATTTTTTGGAATATATGCATCTGATAAAGGGCTAACATCTAGAATCTACAAAGTACTTAAACAAATTTACAAGAAAAAAAAAACCCATCAAAAAGTGGGCAAAGGATATGAACAGACACTTTTCAAAAGAAGACATTTATGTGGCCAAAAAACGTGAAAAATGCTCATCATCACTCATCATTAGAGAAATACAAATCAAAACCACATTGAGATACCACTTTACACCAGTTAGAATGGCGAGTATCAAAAAATCTGGAGACAACAGATGCTGGAGAAGATATGGAGAAATAGGAACACTTTTACACTGTTGGTGAGAGTGTAAATTAATTCAATCACTGTGGAAGACACCGTGGTGGTTCCTCAAGAATCTAGAAATACAAATACCATTTGACCCAGCAATCCCATTACTGGGTATATAACCAAAGGAGTATAAATCATTCTATTATAAAGACACATGCACATGTCTGTTTATTGCAGCACTGTTCACAATGGCAAAGTCTTGGAACCAACCCAAATGCCCATCAATGATAGACTGGATAAAGAAAATGTGGCACATATACACCATTGAATACTATGTGGCCATAAAAAAGGATGAGTTTAGGTCCTTTGCAGGGACATGGATGAATATGGAAACCATCATTCTCAGCAAACTAACACAAGAACAGAAAACCAAACAATTCTTGTTCTCACTCATATGTGGGTGTTAAACAATGATAACACAGAGACACCGGGTGGGGGACATCACACACCTGGGCCTGGGGGGTGGGGGGCTAGGGAAGGAATTGCAGGGGGTAGGGGAATTGGGGAGGGATAGCATTAGGAGAAATACCTAATGTAGATGACGGGTTGATGGATGCGGCAAACCACCACTATGGCACGTGTATACCTATGTACAAACCTGCACGATCTGCACATGTACCCCAGAACTTAAAGTATAATAAATAAACAAATAACAAATAATAATAATAATAAAATAAAACCACCCCCATACTCTAATCGCCTCCCTCCCTTGACATTTGAGAATTACAATTTGAGATGAGATTTGGGTGGGGACATGGAGGCAAACCACCACATTCATAAAGCAAGTTCTTAAAGACCTACAAAGAGACATAGACTCCCACACAATAATAGTGGGAGACTTCAACACTCCACTGACAATATTAGACAGATCATCAAGGCAGAAAATTAACAAAGATATTTAGGGCCTAAACTCAGCATTGGACCAAAAGGATCTGATAGACCTTTACAGAAGTCTCCACCCCAAAACAACAGAATATACATTTTTCTCATTGCCATATGGCACATAGTGTAAAATTGACCACATAATTGGACATAAAACAATTTTCAACAAATGTAAAAAAAAAAAAACTGAAATCATACCAAACACACTCTTGGACCACAGTACAATAAAAATAGAAGTCAAAACAATGAAAACCACTCAAAACCATACAATTACATGGAAGTTAAACAACATGCTCCTGACTGACTTTTGAATAAATAATGAAATTAAGGCAGAAATCAAGAAGTTCTTTGAAAACAATGAGAACAAAGATACAACATACTTAGAATCTCTGAGATACAGCTAAGGTAGTGTTAAGAGGGAAATTCATAGTGCCAAATGCCTATGTCAAAAAGTTAAAAAGATCTTAACAACCTAACTTTACAACTGAAAGAATCAGAGAAGCAAGAAAAAACCAACCCCAAAGCTAGCAGAAGATGAGAAATAACAAAAATCAAAGCTGAACTGAAGGAAATCAAGACACAAAAAATAATTCAAAAGATCTACCAATCTAAGAAATGATTTTTTGAAAAAAACATTAAAATACATAGGCCACTAACTAGATTAATTAAGAAGAAGGAAAAAAGACCCAAATAAACACTACTAAAACTGACAAAAGGAATGTTACTCCTGATCCCACAGAAATAAAAACAACCATCAGAAACTACTACAAACACCTCTACACACACAAACTAGAAAACCTAGAAGAGATTAATAAATTCCTGGACACATACATCCTCCCAAGACTGAGTCAAGAAACTGATTCCCTGAACAGACCAATAATGAGCTCTGATACAGAATCAGTAATAAATAGCCTACCAACCAAAAAAAGCCCAGGACCTGATCGGTTAACAGTCAAAGTCTACCAGATGTACAAAAAAGGGCTGGTACCGTTACTACAGAAACTATTCCAAGGAAATGAGAAGGGACTTCTCCCCAGTTCATTCTATGAGGCCAGCATCATCTTGATACCAAAACCTGGCAGAGACAAAACAAAAAAAAGAAAATTTCAGGCCAATATCCTTGATAAACATCAATGCAAAAATCTTCAACAAAATACTTGCAAACTGAATCCAGCAGCACATCAAAAAGCTAATTTACCATGATCAAGTAGGCTTCATTCCTGTGATGCAAGGTTGGTTCAACATATGAAAATCTATAAATGTGATTCATCACATAAACAGAACTAAAGACAAAAACCACATGATCATCTCAACAGATGTGAAAAAGCCCTTTGACAAAACTGAACATTCTTCCATGTTAAAAACTCTCAATAACCTAGGTATTGAAGGAATATACCTCAAAATAATAAGAGCCATCTATGACAAACACATAGCCAACATCATACTGAATGGGCAAAAGCTGGAAGCATTCCCCCTGAAAACTGACACAAGACAAGGATGCCCTCTCTCACCACTTTTATTCAACATAGTATTAGAAGTCCTAGCCAGAGCCATCAGTCAAGAGAAAAAATAAATAAAGGACATCCAAATAATATGAGAGGAAGTCAAACTATCTCTGTTTACAGATGGCATGGTTCTATATCTAAAAACCCCACAGTGTTGGCCCAAAAGCTCCTTCAGCTGATAAAAAAACTTCAGCAAGGGTACAGGATACAAAAATCAATATACAAAAATAGCATTCCTATGCATCAACAACAACCAAACTGAGAGCCAAATAAGAAAAGCAATTCCATTCACAGTTGCCACGAAAAATAAATAAAAAATACCCAGAAATACAGCTAACCAGGGAGTTGAAAAATATCTACAATGAGAATTACAAAACACTGCTCAAAGAAATCAGAGAAGACACAGCAAATGGAAAAACATCCCATCATCATAAATAGGAAGAATCAATATTATTAAAATGGCTATACTGCCCAAAGCAATTTACAAATTCAGTGCTCTACATGTTAAACTACCAATGACATTCTTCATAAAAGTAGAAAAAATTATTTTAAAATTTATATGGAACAAAAAAAGAGCCTGAATAGTCAAAGCAATCCTAAGCAACAAGCACAAAGCTGGAGCCATCATATTACCCAACTCCCAACTATACTACGGACTATAGAGGTAATGATACAAAAACAGACACACAGACCGATGGAACAGAATAAGGAGCCCCAAAATACAGCCACATATCTTTAACTATCTGATCTTTGACAAAGCTGACAAAAATAAGCAATGGGGAAAAAATTCCCCATTCAATAAATGGTGCTAGGATAACTGACTAGCCATAAGCAGAAGATTGAGGTTGGATCTCTTTCTTACATCATATGCAAAAACCAACTGATTACAGAGTAAAGACTTAAATGTAAAACCCAAAACTGTAAAATACTCTGGAAGACAATCTAGGCAATAGTATCCTGGATCTAGAAACAGGCAAAGATTTCACAATGAAGACACCAAATGCAATTGCAACAAAAGCAAAAATTGACAAATGGGATGTAATTAAACTTGAAAGCTTCTGCACAGCAAAAGAAACTATCAACAGAGTAAACAAACAACCTACAAAATGGGAGAAAGTATTTGCAATCTATGCCAGCTGACACAGGTCTAATACCGTTTTTATAAGGAACTTAAACCACTTTACAAAAGAAAAGCAATGTCATTAAAAAGTGGGCAAAGGATATGAACAGACACTTCTCAAAAGACAACAACAAGCTTATAATAAAAAGCTCAATACCACTGATCATTAGAGAAATGCAAATCAAAACTGCAATGAGATACCATCTCAAACCAGTCAGAATGGCTATTACTAAAAAGTCAAAATATAACAGATGCTGGCAAGGCTGCAGAGCAAAGGGAACCCTTACACACTGTTGGTGGGAGTGTAAATTAGTTCAACCATTGTGGAAAGCAGTATGGCAATTCCTCAGAGAGTTAAAAGAACTACCATTTGACCCAGCAATTCCATTACTGGGTATATACCCAGAGGAACATAAAGCATTCTACCATAAAGACACATGCACACAAGTGTTCACAGCAGCAGTATAGAATAGCAAAGACATAGACTCACCTAAATACCTGTCAATAACAGACAGGATAAAGAAAATGTGATATATATACGCTATGGAATATTATGCAGCCTTAAAAAAAAAAGAAAAGATCATGTCTTTTGCCAGAACATGGAAAGAGTAGGAGGCTATCATCCTTAGTAAACTAACATAGGAACAGAAAACCAAATACTGTATGTTCTCATTTACAAGTAGGAGCTAAGTTGTAAGAAGTTATGAGCACAAAAGAAACAACAGACACTGGCATCTACTTGAGGAAGAGGGTGGAAAGAGGGAGGGGAACAAAAAAGGTAACTATTTGGAACTGAGCTTAATACCTGAGTGATGCAATAATATGTATAACAAAGCCCTATGGCACGTGTTTATCTATGTAACAAACCTTCACATGTACCCCAAAACCTAAAATACAAATTCTTATAAAGAAAAAAGAAAAACAAAGAAAGAAAATCAAAAACAAAAAGAGGAAAGTGTTTATCTACCTTGCATCCTCCACTAATGCCCAACCTAATTCAATGTTTTCCTTCTTTTTTAAATAGGCAAAATATTTAAATAATTAAAAAATTAGAAAGTTATAAGTGTGAAAACTCTATCACACTCCTATAACCCACTATCCAGCTTTTATCCTTCCTATAACCACAAGAATTCAGTTATTAGTTTCATGTGTACCCATCTAGAGTTTCTTCATGCAGATACAAGCAAACATAAGTATATATTCATTTTCACCATTATTGTTACACAGATTGTAACATACGATACCTCCTATCTGCACCTTGTCTTTTCACTCAAAAATAAATCCTGGATATCTTTTCATTTCAGTACATAAAGTACTTTATCATTCTTTGTGATAGTTATGTAGTATGCCATTGCATAGTATATTACAAACTCTATCAAACTAAAACTGTTTTCAATATTTTTCTATTACAAACAATGGTACACTCTAAAATTGTGTGCTTATGTCAGTTTACATGTATGCAAGTATGATAAATTTCTAGAAGAGGAAGCTCTTGGGCTAAATATACATATTTGCAATATGATCAAGCTACTTTCCATAGAAATTATACCAATCCATATTCTGATGAACAAGGTATGAAAGTATCTGTTTTCCCATACTTTACTAAGAGAGTATATTGTCATTTAGATTTTTGTCAATCTAGTAAATGAGGAATAATATCTCAATGTAGTTTTAATTGGAATTTTTCATGAATGAGGCTTAGCATCTTTTATACAATTTAAGACCCATTTGTATTTCCTTTTCTATGAACGATCCTTATTCTTTTCCCACTTTTCTATTGGGTAGATGGTCTTTAACTTTTTGACTTCCAGAAACTCTTTAAATATCAGAGGACTAGCCCTTTGTCTGTTATAAGTCACAATTCTTTTTCCTTGTTAATGTTGTTTTTCTTTGGTTATGTTTTGTTGTGCATTTTGGGATTTTCAATTTTGTTTATTAGCATGCATTTATTATAGCCAAATCTACAATTGTTATAGCTTCTGGATTCAAAGTTATAAAGGAATTCTCCCATGTTTTCTTTTATAGTACTTCACATTAAATGTTTGATTCATTGGAAATTTATCCTGCTATCTGGTATCCTACCTAGAAGTATAACATGTTATCTTAAAGTATCCCAACTTTATAAGTTAACAAAACTTTTACTGTTCTCATGCTGCACATTCTGGATATTGCTTCCTTTCTTTTACAGTCAATTTCAAAAAAAAATCTGTGGTCTGTCTATTCATATGGCATACAGAGAAAAACTCATTTATCACCCTTGTAATTTGGATGGGTGATGGGGAGAACTCTTGCAGATTATCCTTTCAAACTTTCTCCTGGCTTGGAAGAATTAGAACGTATATTTTGTCACATCAAAAACTGTGACATGACAAAGACACATACAATATCTCACATTTCTCCTAGTGTCTACCTCTATGTTTCTACTAATATACTTCTGAAGATTTCACCATCACTTCCACAGAACAAAGATTTCACCTCCACTGAAGAAACCTCTTTTCCAGACCATGTGCCATGGTAGGGCATAGCCTAAGCCTGACCTTTGTGTGAAAACTATTATTGCCAATTAAAATTTACATATTTTGTTTCCTTCTAAATAGCTACCCAGTTTCCCCAACACTTATAACAACTAAACACAAAATCAGTAAAACTGTACAATATCTGAATGGCACTATCAACTACACTCACTAAATTTCATTTATAGAATACTAGAACAATTGCAGAAACACATATGTTTCAAGTGTACATGAAACATTCATAAAGATGGACCACATGTTAGACAATAAAACAAGTCTGAATAAATTTCAAAAGATTGAAATCATATGAGTATGTTATCTCAACACAAAATAATTAAATTAAAAATCAACATTAAAAATATCTACAAAAGACCCAAATATTTGAAAAAACATTTAATAGTCTAACCCTTTAGTAAAAGACAAAATCACCAGGAAGCTAAAAAATATGTTGAACTAGACTGCGGCACAGTGGCTCATGCTTGTAATCCCAGCACTTTGGGAGGCCAAGGCAGGAAGATCACCGGAGGCCAAGAGTTCGAGGGCAACATACTGAGACCCCATCTGTACAAATAAATAAATAATTAGCTGGCCCTGATGGCACATGCCTGTAATGCTAGCAATTTAGGTGGCTGAGATGGGAGGATCACCTGAGCCCAGGAGTTCAAGGTTATAATGAGCCATAATGATCCTGTCTCTATGAAAAGAAAAGAAAAAAGAAAGGAAAGGGAAGGGGAGGGAAGGGGAGGGGAGGGGAGGGAAGAGAGAGAAATCCTGTCATTTTCATTTGCAA
>CAUYLG010013304.1:0-16062 GCA_963573385.1 Cacajao melanocephalus | reverse complement strand
TAAAGTTCTGCAATAAAAAAAAACATGGCATTACAGGCGGCTTATTGGACACCCCTTTAAATATTCTACAAGTTAACCTAAAAAAAAAAAAAAAAAAAAAAAAAAAAAGCCATTTTTTCCTCTTACTCCTCTGTCTCTGGGATTCCTTTTAAGATGAGATTCTATGGACAAATGACACCAGCATTTTGGGAATATGCCTTTAAAGGTATCAGCACCACTTGTTTACCTGCTACCACCAGACCCACAGGCAGAAAGACCAAGACCTGCAGAAAAAGTCCACCCATTTTTGTCCTTTATAACAGAATAGATACAGGAAAAATAAGCTGCTCCATGGAGATAAAAATGTTTCTCCATTCCAGTCCTAATGTGCCCTCCACTGTCACAGACACCAGTAATTTCTGCTACAGTAATGAAAACATGAGCCACAGTGCCCTTTCCCTACCAAACCCAAAAAGGACCAGCCCTGTGATCACCCTTTAGTGCAAGGGAAAACTTAACTCTCAAGCTGGGCATGGTGGCTGACACCTCAAATTACAGCACTTTGGGACGTGGAGGCAGGTGGATCACTTGAGGCCAGGAGTTCAAGACCAGCCTGGCCAACATGATGAAACACCATCTCTAGCAAAAATACAAAAAAATTAGCCAGATGTGGTAGCAAATCTCTGTAGTCCCAGGTACTCAAAAGGCTGAAGAAGGAGAATCACTTGAACTTGTGAGATGAAGGTTGAAGTGAGCAAAGATCATCCCACTGCACTCTAGCCTGGGCAACAGAGCAAGACTGGGTCTCAAAAAACAAAACAAAACTCAATTCATATGAATGTATCTTGAACAACTCATACTTGATTCTGTCCTCACCTTAGAGTCACATGAGGAACTTAATTAAAACAACATGGATGCTTCCATCCAGAATAATAAACAAAACATGTGAAGAAAGCATGAGTCAAGAGATTTCTGCAAATTGGTCAAGTAATCCTAATCAGAAGCCTGGGTTAATAAATAACCACTTAGCTAAGCATTGCCTTTCAAGCATTAAGGAACTTATAAATCACTTGGTGATTTTGGCCCCACTCTATGAATGAGATTCTGCAGGTTTGGAAAGAGACCATGAACAGGTGTTTCAAACAAGTCCCATCAATGATCCCCCTGGGCTCGTTATTAGCATTAGTTAGAGAAACCAGGCACAGCAGAGTCTCTTACACTCAGCATTCTTGTCATGAAACAAATACTTCTAGGACAAATGAAGACAATCAATTTTCATATTCTTTGCTGGCTCCTTAAAGTTTACAGAACAAACAGAAGGCAGCCATGTCTGAATAAATCTGCCTTTGAAAAACATTTTCACATGTACTAATGCAATACTTATAAAGCAGGTGATGAAGAGAATGTTACAGAGCACTTTACTGGGAATTCTACATTATGTGATTTAATCCTCATAACACCTTGGGAGCTGGTACTAAGTGTTTAATAATTCCCAGGATTTAGATGAAAAGCCCAGCATTTGGCTGGGCACGGTGGCTCAAGCCTGTAATCCTGACACTTTGGGAGGCTGATGTGGGTAGATCACCTGAGGTCAGGAGTTCAAGACCAGCCTGACCAACACCATCTCTACCAAAAATACAAAATTAGCCGGGTGTGGTGGTGGGTGCCTGTAATCCCAGCTATTTGGGAGGCTGAGGGAGAAGAATCACTTGAGCCTGGAGGGTAGAAGTTTCAGTGAGCCAAGATCACGCAGCTGCACTCCAGCCTGGGCTACAGAGCAAGACTCCATCTCAAAAAAAAAAAAATAAAAAAAAGCCCAGCATTTTTGTTTGTTCTGTTTCTCTGTCATGGATTTTATTTACAAATGTATAGAATAAAAGCTAAATACAGACAAAGGAGAGGGATACGGAAAGGAAAAGTTTAATGTAGCTTAGAGAAATTTTTATTGTGTTTATATTTACTCTTTTTGTGACTTGTGAAGCAAGTACTGCATCTGCAGGAATAGAAAACAAGTTGCTAAATGGAATATCTCTGCAAGCACTGTTTTTAATAAAAAATTTCAAAAGTAAGACCCACGCATTTTTTCCATTTATCTGCTTTTGGGCTTTAGCAAACTGTGAGCACTGGCTATAGAAAGGCTGTGGGATTCACTATACAATACTCTGATCTCTTCTCATCAGTTCTGTGAGGCAAGACTCCAGCGTGGGGCCAGACCTAAACAAGGCCTCCAAAAAGGGTGAATTTGAACAGGGCTGGGGCAGGGAGTGGACCCTATGTAGAATTCTGATCTATTTCCAGTTCTGCTTTTTCTAAGCTTACCTAAAAGAAAACTAAATCCCACAGTTTGTAAAATTTAATCTTTTTTAGCCACTGCCCTGTCAATTTTATAACATATACTAATAAGCAATTTAAACAAATCTCTTAGGGTTTTGTAGGGTAATTTTATTAGAAGATAAATATGTACTGTTAGCAAGGTATAAGAAATAATAATAATAACTCTTGTGTCCATAAACATCCACTCAAATGACCTCATTAGTCACAAAAATATAAAGTGGCTCAAATAAAGTGCACTTTTTGTTTGCACACATCTATTTATTGTGCCAAACATATATGATGCTTAATTCAACCATGCATTCAGTTGCTAATCTAGACTAACTGTTCTTGCATGGTAGAGATCATGATTGCTTCATCTATTTTTCTAATGATCATATGAAATGATAGCAATTGGTTTATCTGTTTGAGTCTCTAGACCTCCTCCTTGTTTTTCACGGAAGTACCAGGAAACTGGAGAAACTCATCTGGGTACCAACCAAAGATGTCTCTTGCATGAGGGGAGGGACAAACACAAGATGACTCATTTCTCTTACACTGAGACAGCAGAATTAACCACTCTTGTCAGCTTACACAGTTCTGCTGCGGACATCCTCAAATATATCCCAGATGCCTACGTGATTGTGAGAGGGTTCCCAGCGACCCTGAGCTGATTGCTTAAGGATAAGACAAGCAGGACAGACTCAGGCTGATTCTAAATAGAAAATGGAACTGTCCTGGTGGAGCTCCAGAACCTGGATCACCTGTCTTGATTGACTAGTTCCTGGGTAAGAAGGACAAGAATACTCCAGTATCATATTTTACAAGTAGGTATAGTTTCAGTCATGGCTGTGGATACTGTGACCTTGATCTGTAACTTCCTAAGATGCTTGTTTACACTTACAGATTCTGCCTTCAGATTCTATTTACACCTGGAGACTCTTACATAACAGTAACAGGTCATTGAACAAGATCTGAAAAGTTCAAAGAGCCACACTCTCAAAGGGGGGCTTTAAGATGTCTATGCTGACACCTCAGAATGCAGAAAATGCCTCCTGCTGGTTTCCTGTACATTCTCAATCCAAAGTCTGGTCCTGCTTTATAAATCACAGGCAGAGACCACATCTTTTGTGCAGATTCTGGGTTGAATCAACCTGGCTCTGCATTCTTGAGTGTTACAGCCAGCAGAGTACAACCAAAAAAGAGATTCCCTCATAGCCACTGGTTTAGCACATTCTAAATGATTTATGTCTACCTAAAAGGAAATAGATGAGGCAACATGAATATAAGTAGACAGTTCATCTGAGCCAAGCTTGAGGATTATAACCTGGAAGCAAAAATTCAAGTTGACTGGAATCTACACTTAGATTAGCAGAAGTTACAAGTGGATTTGTAAAGGCAAAAAGAGAGGGACAGAGAGTGGGCTGATACATAATGGTCTGTCAGAAATTTTTATTTATTTGCAAAAAAATAATATTGATTACTAATTGGACATACATTAAGCTATAGGGTGTGGGTTATAGTGTCCCATGTGTCACTATTAGTTTAATTTACAGCTACTTGTGGCAATACCGAGCAGTTTCAACAAGAAAATACAAAGCTCAAAGAAGGGAGAAACACATAACTGTGGTCTCATTTTAATGTCTCTTTGAGCCTTATAACAAAAATAATTTGCATTTCTCAAATAAAGGCTCTCACCCCCCCCCCCAAATCTCAAGACCTAGACTCAGAATTTGAAAATGCAAATTTAGGTCTTGGATGGGTGGAGTAGCAGCAGGTGTTACCTGCACATTTGTGGGCATTTTAAAAAGAGGAGGAAGGGGAAAGTGAAGATTCTAAAGCCTACACATGTCTACTCAATGCATGTATGTTACTCTTATTGGGTTTCTCAGCCCCATGGTCTCTGAATCAGTTTCAGGTCTAAAGATACAAGTCACTGAAAGAGGCAAAATGGTTGATTGCTGTTCTGTGAAGTATTTAGAAATCGCGTCTAGCTTCTGTAGATGTGATTATACAGGACTAGATACCAAATGGGCAGAGACGCAACTCTGCCTGCATATTTAGGGGACAGCACACACTTTGCAGCACAATTGTGAGTTGACTAGAAGCCTGGGAGGGAAAGTCCCCTCCAGATTAAAGCTTGGTTGGCACCTTATATGTTTATACCATGTGTGGTAATTTTAAACAGTGTTTGGAAAATGTAATTAAAAGTTTTCTCCAGCCCCAGAATAACTCCGCAATGATAAAACAGAAAGAAAAACTGTTTTATTACACAATTAAACCAGAATGACATGCATCAGAGTCAATCTGCTTCACAAATTGCAAAGAAATACATGCATGCTAATTGGTTATAGTCAATGATACACTTTTCACATCTTTATGACAAGAGGTAAAATTGCAACTTGAACTTCAGCAGGTGCCTGCTGAAGGTAGGCTCTCCCAGTCCTACAGAAATGGTTGAATACGGTGCTATCTTTATGATTATTTACATTTTAAAGCAATGGCTCTATACACCCTGAGCGCTGGGCTACAGCACTCCTGCTGGACTTCTCCTAGTGGTTGGTGCCCTCTCTTGACTCCTACCATCTTTCCCTGAGGCAGAACCCATGGTACAGGGCTCATAGCTGCTAGATCACATCTTCTGTGAACCCCAATTGCCACAGCAGCACTCCAGTGCCACATCAGAGAGTGAGGCCTGAGTTGCAGAAGGAGAGCTTACAAGCCTCCCAGATGGGACTGCACCTTCACAATTATGGGAAAAGGAGCACTGTTTCAGCCTCAGTTTCTATTTATAATGGAGACAAAGAAAAAATACTGCTGGATTTTCAGCATGAGTCCAGATAGAGAAAGCTCCAAGAGTTCTCACTGTGACAGCCCACCTCATTCACAGACATCATGGGATAGTACTGGGGCCTCTAAAACAAAAAATAAAAGCTTTCAAGAGAAGAATAGATCTCACTCTGAGAAAAACTTTATTGAGAGAAAAACAGTTAAAAGCATCTTTTAAAAACACAGGTTAGATATAAATTTGATCAAGTCAGCCAGAAAATATTCCCCTAATCAATTTTTTTTTAAACACCTAAAGTGCACAGCTACTCTCAGCATGAGAAACATGAGCATTATGAAGAAAGGGGGCATATATCAGCAGAATTTAATAAGGTTTCTCTTCCATCTCTGCTGCTCTCTCATCTCCTAGCCATTAAATGAGGGATCTATACTGGGATACATCTGACAATTTCCAAAGAATATATATATATATTTTTTGAGACAGAGTCTTGCTCTGTTGCACAGGCTAGATTGTGGTGGTGCGATTTCAGCTCACTGCAGCCTCCATCTGCAGGTTCAAGTGATTCTTGTGCTTCAGCCTCTGGAGTAGCTGGAATTGCACGCATGCGCCACCACGCCCAACTAATTTCTTTATTTTTAGTAGACATGAGGTTTCACCATGTTGGCCAGACTGGTCTTGAACTCCCGACCTCAAATGATCCGCCTGCCTGGGCCTCCCACATCAGAATTTTTTGGTGAAGAATGGGAATATTACTTTATTCATATAGCGGAACACATCTGAGCTTGCATCATGGCAAACTGTAGAGCTATTATGGTTTCTGAGTGGCCAAATCATTTTGTTTATTTTTCCTGTAAGAGCAGCATTCCAATTTAGTGAAATGAAAGACACTAAAATCATGCTTACCTATAATTATCTCTATTGAATAAATTAGTAAGCATATCATACTAATAGTACTGTAATAATTTGGTAGTAAATTTTCTTTGGATATTAGATGTAAACATCTAAGTATAAATAATGTTAATGTACTAGTCATAATATACATAGGATTTTAAAAAATTGTCTATAACCATAATTCAAGTAAAATACTTTATGCTTCAAAAGTATGAATATAACTATTTTTTATTTGTTTGTTTGCTTTGAGACAAAGTCTTGCTCTGTTGCCCAGGATGGAGTGCAGAGGGGCGATCTCAGCTCACTGCAACCTCCGCCTCCTGGGTTCAAGCAATTCTCCTGCCTCAGCCTCCCCAGTAGCTGGGATTACAGGCACCACCACCATGCCTGGCTAATTTTTGTACTTTTTAGTAGAGACGGAGTTTCGCCATGTTGGCAAGGCTGGTCTTGAACTCCTGACCCTCAGGTGATCCACCCACCTTGGCTTCCCAAAGTGCTGGTATTACAGGTATGAACCACTGCACATGGCTGAATGTAATATTATTAAAATGACTAAGGGATTTGTTCAAAGTAAATAGTGTGGTGTTATAGTCACACTAGTGTATATGAATGCAGTTTGTCTACAAACACTACATACAACCATGCTAATTGTCCTCAAGTAATAAATAGAAACCAAAGCACAACTACAGACTCCACTGTTCAGTTCATACATTGAACCATGCTTTTGCAATACAAGTAGTTTGGCCTGCAAATATTACCTAATTACCTTGGATAATCTGTATCCTGTCAAAGGAATTTAGTATCTTTTAGTCTTTATCATTCTGTATTGCTAAATTTAATCCTATCCTCATGTTCAACTTTTGTGTCCTCTTAAAATGAACTTTAATCTGAACAAATCTGTGTCTACCTTAAAAGACTAAAAGTAAAGGAGATAAACCTTTGCCAAAGCAATGAACCTGAGGTCCTAGATAAAGACAATCCCAAGTCAAAAACAATGACAAAAGGTTTATTTAACTGTTAATATGATTTACGTATCTTTCAAACAACAGAGAAATATACATATATTTTAAATGCTTTAAGGAAAAAGAAATTAAGAAAATATCCTTCTGGCCGGGCACTGTGGCTTGCGCCTGTAATCCCAGCACTTTGGGAGGCTGAGGCGAATAGATCACAAGGTGAGGCAGGCAGATCACGAGGTGAGGTGGGTGGATCACGAGGTTAGGAGTTCGAGACCAGCCTGGCCAACATGGTGAAACTTCATCTCTACTAAAGATCAAAATTAGCCAGGCATGGTGACGTGTGCCTGTAATCCCAGCTATTTGGGAGGCAGAGGTTGCAGTGAGCTGAGATCACGCCATTCATTGCACTCCAGCCTGGGTGACAGGGCGACAGGGCGACAATCCATCTCAAAAAAAAAAAAAAAAATCATCCCTGACTTTCATGTAGGAAAATAAAGCTTCTTATTTCTAATTTATACTTTCTACTATAACAAATTTTGCACACTGCATTTGAAAAATGTTTACGGGAAAAAAAGTAGAAGAAGGAAAGGTGTTATTATAAAAAAATCCATGGGTCTGTCAATCAAGAAAAATGACAAGAAAAGTCTCAATCATTTTAGGAGGTTTATTTGCCAAAGTTAAGAATGCACAACCAAGAGAAAGGCCTATGTTTTTCTCCCAAGAAAAGTTTGGGGGCTCCAAATTTAAAGGGGAAAGGATGAGATATTGAGAAGTACATAACTGTTATATAAGAGGGAGGTAGAAATAGTCAATCATGCCATTGTCTGGCTGAGTGAATCTGCATTTTTTTTTTAACATAAGATGACAGACAAATGGGGCAGAGAAAAAAATGCAGGTAATCCGCATTTTTACACAAGATAACATAGACAAAATGGGGCAGGGGAACAATCAGATATGTATTTATGTATGGTGGTGTGGGGGCTGGCGAGGGTGACTGAATCTGTAAAGATAAGCTACCAATTTACATTGCCATGGTAAAATTTTAACAGAAACACAGGGTAATGATCTTGCAGCTCACTAGAAAGTTTCCTGTGGACAAAATATGGGGGAG
This sequence comes from Cacajao melanocephalus, assembly GCA_963573385.1. Taxonomy (NCBI): domain Eukaryota; kingdom Metazoa; phylum Chordata; class Mammalia; order Primates; family Pitheciidae; genus Cacajao; species Cacajao melanocephalus. The sequence goes on along the minus strand of CAUYLG010013304.1, from coordinate 8,024 downwards.
TCACGTAGCTTTTCATCTTGTAGCCATCTTATTTAAGAACCAAAAGAGGAAGGTAGGTTTGTGTGACCCATTTCCCAGCTTGTTTCTCTGGCTTAATGACTTTGGGCTCCCAAGATTTAATTTCCTTTCACAGGTGCACATGAATAAGGCAAGTTCTAAGAGATTTATGAAGATATTTAGATTCTTACACAATAATATGGGAGACTACAACACCCCCCCAGGCACTATTAGATACATTTTTGAGGCTGAAAATTAACAAAGACATTAGGACTTAAACTCAATACTTGACCAAATAGTCCCAATAGACATCTACAAAACTCTCCATCTAAAAGCAATATACATTATTCTCATTACCACGTGGCCCATACTCTAAAATTAACCACACAATCAAAAACAAAACAAACATCAGCAAATTCAAACATCCCAAAATTTTATCAACCACACACTCAGACCACAGCTTGATAAAAATGTAATTCAATACGAAGAAAACCACTTGAAACCATACAATTGCATGGAAATTAAACAACCTGCATCTGAATAACTTTTGGGTAAATAATGAAATTAAGGCAGAAATCAAAAAGTTATTTGACACAAATGAGAACAAAGTACAACATACCAGAATCTCTGCAACACAGGTAAGGCAGTGTTAAGAGAAGAATTTATAGCACTAAATGCTCACATAAAAAAGTTAAAAAGATCTCAATTTAATAACCTAATATTATAAATAAAAGAATGAGAGACACAAGACAAAACCAACCCCTAACTAGCAGAGGGCAAAAAATAACTAATCAGATCTGTACTGAAGGAGATTCAGAAGTAAAAAACTACACAAAAGATCAAGAAATCCAGGAGTTAAATCTTTGGAAAAAAATAATAATCGAAATAAACCACTAGCTAGATTCATAGAGACAATTCAAATAAACACAATTAGAAATGACAAAAGGGATATTACCACCAACCCCACCAAAATACAAATAGCTATTGAAGTCTACTATGAACACTTCTATGAACACAAACTAAAAAATCTGAAAGAAATAGTAAATTCATGGACAAATACATCCTCCCAGGACAGAACAAAAAAGAAATTAAATCTCTGAATAGACCAATAACAAACTCCAAAATTGAATTTGTAATAAATAACCTAGCAACCAAAAAAAGCCCAGGACCAGAGAGATTCACAACTTAATTCTACCACATGTACAAAGATCCACATCTGGTACCATTCCTTCTAAAAATATTCCAAAAAATTGAGAAGAAAACACTTCCCTTCATTACATAACAACAGCAACATTCTGACATCAAAACCTGACATAGATATAACAAAAAAATAAAACTTTATGCTAATATCCTTGATGACCATTGATATACAAATCTTCAACAAAATACTGGCAAATTGAATTCAACAGCACATCAAAAAGCAAATCCACTATGATCAAGTAGGCTTTAACCCTGGGATATGAAGTTGGTTCAACACACACAAATTAATAAATGGGATTCATTACATAAACAAAAATAAGAATGAAAACCCACAGATTATCTCAATAGATGCAGAAAAAGCTTTCAATAAAATTTAACATCTTTCATGTCAAAAACCTTCAACAAACTAGGCATCCAAGGTACATATTTCAAAATAATGAGTTATCTATGACAAATCCACAACTAACATACTGAACAAACTGGAAGCATTCCTCCATGAAAACTGGCACAAGACAAGGATGCCTTCTCTCACCACTGCTATTCAACATAGAATTGGTAGTCCTCACCAGAGCAATCAGGAGGCAAGTGACAAAAATAAAAAGGCAACCAAGTAGGAAGAAAGGAATTCAGATTTCCCATTTTTCTGCACACATGATACTACATATAGAAAACCCTATGGTCTCCACAGAAAAGCTCCTGAAACTGAAAAACAACTGAAGCAAATTTCATGATACAAGATAAATGTACAAAAATTAGTAGTATCCCTGTACATCAATAACATCCAAGCTGAAAGTCAAATCAAAAACACAGTCTCATTCACAACTGCCACATAAAAAAATAAAACATCTAGGAATACAGCTAACCAGGGAGGTGAAAGTCCTCTACAACAAGAATTACAAAACACTGCTTAAATAAGTCAGATATGATACAAATAAATGGAAATGTATTTTATGCTCATGGATAAAAAAGATCAATATCATTAAAATGGCCATACTGCCCAAAGAAATGTACAGAGCTAATGTCATTCCTATCAAACTACCAAAAAAAATTAACAGAACTAAAAATAATTATTTTAAAATTCATAGGGAACCAACAAAGAGCCCGAATAGCCAAGGCAATTCTAAGCAAAAAGAACAAAGTTGGACATTACGTTACCTGACTTCAAACTATACTACAGGGCTACAGTAACCAAAGTAGAATGGTAGTGATAAAACACACAAAGAAATAGACTCATAAAACAATGAAACAGAATAGATAGCCCAGAAATAATGCCACACACCTACACCATCTGATCTTCAACAAAGCTGACAAGAGCAATGCAGGAAGAATTCCCCATTTAATAAATGGTGCTGGAATAACTAGCTAGCACTATATAGAAGATTGAAACTAGATGCCTTCCTTACGTGATATATAAAGATCAATTCAGGATGAACTAAACACTTAAATGTAGAACTCAAAATTTTACATTAAAAAAAAAAAACCCTGAAAATAACCTAGAAAATTCTAGACATAAAAACTGGCAAAGATTTTATGATGAAGATACCAAAAGCAATTGCAACAGAAGCAAAAATTGACAAACGGGATCTAATAAAACTAAAGAGCTATTTCACAGCAACAGAAACAATCAACAGAGTAATCAGAAAACTTACAGACTAGAAGAAAATATTTGCACACTATGCTTCTGACAAAGGTCTAATATCCAGCATCCATAATAAACTTAAACAAATTTATTAAAAAGAAAAAACCAAAAACCTAATTAAAAAGTAAGCAAAAACATGAACAGATGCTTTTCAAAAGACATACATGTGGCTAACAAGCACATGAAAACAAAATTCACATTGCTATTTATTAGAAAAATGCAAAGAAAAACCACAATGAGATACCATCTCACCCAGTCAGAATGGCTATTATTAAAAAGCCAATAACAGATGCTGGCAAGGTTGCAGAGAAAAAGGAATGCTTATATACTGCCTGTAGTAGTGTAACTTAATTCAACCATTGTGAAAAGCAGTGTGGTGATTCCTTACAGAACTAGAAACAATTGCCACTTGACTCAGCCATCTCATAATTGGGTTTATACCGAAAGAAATACAAATTATTATATCATAAAGACACAAACACCTGCATGTTTGCTGTAGTACTATTCACAATAGCAAAGACATGTAATGACCCTAAATAACTATCAATGGTAAACTGGATAAAGAAAATATGGTATGGAATGGTGGCTCTTGCCTATAATCATAGCACTTTCATAGGCCAAGGCATGTGGATTGCCTGAGCTCAAAGGTTTGAAACCAGTCTGGTCCATGTGGCAAAACCACGTCTCTACAAAAAATACAAAAAGAAAAATTAGCCAGGAATAATGGTACGCACCTGCACTCCCAGCTACTTGGGGATCTGAGGTGGAAGGATTGCTTGCACCAGGGAGGTTGAGGCTACAGTGTGCCAAGATCACACCACTGCACTTCAGCGTGGGTGACAGAGTGAGACCCTATCTCCAAAAATGAATAAAATAAAATATTTAATAAAAATAAAATACAGTATATAAATATAATGAATCCTGTGTGGCCATAAAAAATAAGATTGTGTCCTTTGCAGCAACATGGATAGAGCTGGAGACCATCATCCTCAGAAAACTAATGCAGAAACAGAAAATTGAATGCATGTTCTTATTTCAAAGTAAGAGCTAAATAATAAGAACACATGAACACAAAGAAAGAAACAACAGTCACTGAGGCCTAGTTGAGGATGGAGGGTGAAAGGACAAAATGATCAAATAAATACCTGTTTGGTGCTATTCTTGGTACCTCAGTGACAATCTGCACACCAAATCCCTCGTGACACAATTTCATGTATATAACAAATCTGCATGTGTACACCTGAACCAAAAATAAAAGTTAAAAGGGAAAAAAATTCATGGATGAGGGAGTATAATGAGGTGGAAAAACATGTAGGTTTGTGCTACAGATAGTGGCCCTGACTTACTTCTGTGTCCATGAAGGCAGATGAGATTAGAAACAGGTGGTCCAGAACCCTCAGTTGGTGGAGAAAGCAGCTTGCTGCTGCAGACTTGGTGTCTGGGAACAGGAATATGTCAGGAGACTTGCAGGCACTTTTGTGTGTTTTTTGGCAAGAAACACTAGGATGAAAAATGCTGTTGTGAAAATCCTGAGGGTGGTGCCTATTCCTGGGAGGGGTGTGCACCTATCGATGTCTAGTGGGTATGTCTATGAGTGGGTGGGAATCCTGAGTGGCAGCGGTGGGAAAAGGGGGTCTGTTATCAGAGCTCCTTCCCTCTAAGTTTTCAGTTCTCGATCACCGTGGGAGGAGACCTGGAATCCTAGGACAATGGGCAGTGTGACAGCCTGTGTACCAGAGAGCAGAGCCTCCCATTCCCAGACACCCAGAGTTCCATTCCAGGCCAGACTTCTGAGATGTCTTTCTTCTGGCACCAAAATTGTAACTTTTGCTGAACAATAAGCAATTTCAAAACCAACATACCGTCTAAAATTTGAATTTTGACCCCACTCAGAGTCAGCACAGACCCTGATTCAGGGATCAGTCCCACAATACTGTCCTCACTGCAGACGGCAGTCACAAACCCTATGGACCCATCTAAGCTTCTGAGCTACTATTTAAAAATTCAGGACTCTCATAAATCTCTCAAGTTCAATAATTTTATAGAGCTACTGACAGAACTCGGCAAAACACTGTAGTTATGTTTACCCATTTATTATACAAGATACAACCCAGAAAACTCAAATGGAAGAAATGTATAGTACAAAGAAAAGAGGTGAGGAAAAATGAAGCACATAGATACTCCTGGTAAATAGCTCTGATTAATAAAACTGTCTATCCTTTGCATTCTCCAGGAACAGTTTATGGAAAGAAACACCCTCCCATTATGACTTTGATGGTGCCCTCTTGTCTTACCTATCACATAACCAGACACTGACTGCATATTTTCTTCTTTTTTTGTATGAAAAAATTAAATAAATTTTTCTTCAGTGGTCAAAATAAAACGCTTTTTTTTTTTTTGTATTTTTTTGAGATGGAGTCTCACTCTGTCACCCAGACTGGAGTGTAGTGGCACGATCTCAGCTCACTGCAACCTCTGCCTCCAAGGTTCAAGCAATTCTCCTGCCTCAACCTCCAGAGTAGGTGGGTAACAGGCACATGCAACCATGCCTGGCTAATTTTTGCATTTTTTTTTTTTAATAGAGACACAGTTTCGCCATGTTGGCCAGGCTGGTCTCGAACTCCCGACCTCAAGTGATCCACCCGCCTTGGCCTGCCAAAGTGCTAGGATTACAGGCGTGAGCCACCATGCCCAGCCTAAAATACTTTCTTACCAAACTTTACATAAGTTTATCTCCTTTCCACAGGCTCCTAAACTTCCAGCTACCCTCAGTCTGAGCCAACATACAAACCCATTTTATGTCCCTCCTACAAACTTGTTGACTTCAGGGTAAAACATTTTCTGATCTAAAATCTGATTTTTCACCCTCTATTTGCCATTCCCCTCTGACCTCATCTTTTTTGCTCCTATCTAAGAAAGAAAGCCTTTATCTGTTTAAACTGTGCAATCCATAAAACTCTTGTATTTGGTACTTCCTTCTGTTGCAATACTCTTTTAGAATTCAATTTTTTTTTTACATAAACCTAATTTAGATCTATTTTACAAAGTCTAAAAACTGCCTCAAAACAATAACAATTTCATCTTCAGTAAGACCCTTCCAATCCCCTTCCATCTTAATGTTAACTGCATCTGCCTGTGGGTCCGCAACGTTCCAGGGCTATATAGCTTCTCTCAGTATAAAGGCTTCTCCCATTGCTGGGGTGAGCAGGATGGGATACCTGCAGGGAAGGTTTCCTACCTTTTTTGTATTAAAAAGTTAGCTAAATTTTTCTTCCCTTTCTGGCCAGGTACGGTGGTTCATGCCTGTAATCCCAGGACTTTGGGAGGCTGAGGAGTGGGGGAGAAATCACCTGATGTCAGGAGTTCGAGACCTAACATGGTGAAACCTCATCTCTACTAAAAATACAAAAATTAGCCGGGTGTGGTGGCACGTGCCTGTAATCCCAGCTACCTGGGAGGCTGAGGCAGGAGAATCACTGAAACCTGGGATGGGGAGGCTGCAGTGAGCCGAGATTGCACCACTGCACTCCAGCCTGGGCAACAGAGTGAAACTCTGTCTGAAAAAAAAACCAAACAGATGTGTCTGACTCATGTGTCAAGTCAGGCCACCCAATCACTTGAGAGATTCTCCCACGCCATCCTGCTCACTTAAGTGCTCAATGACCACCCTGTCAGGAGACACTGCCCTATGCCCCAGTGAGTGCCCCGGCTGCATTTCACTTTGCAAGTTATTTAACCATATCACTGGGGCCAGGTTTGATATTTTTCTTTCTGTCTTTTGGGATACTATTTACTCTTTCACAAATCTTAGAGAATCCAGGGAGCAGAAATTATTTCGGTTTTTCCCTCAATACCAGCATCTGATTGGCTGCCAGCAATGTGTCTGGCGAAATGGAAGCCGGGTTGGGTTGAAGACAATCTTAAACTTCTCAAACGGTTAGCTTTCCAAAGGAAGAGTACACCAGGAGATTCCTCTCAGCCCAGGGTATCCACCTGCTCCCTTGAGAGGCTGCCCTCCAACCTCAGGCTGTCTGGCATCTCCCATTCCCAGATACCCAGAGTTCCAATCCAGGCCAGGAGCTGACATTCCCTAGACATTCCAGCACACGCAGCCACAGTGGATATCTTGGTTTATCCCTAGAAAGTACTGAAACTCAGGACCACGGAAAAAACTGAAGGGTGGCTGAGGACACATTACCTTATAAAGTTTCCAAAGGGAAACTGTGACCCAAAAATATTCTGGTAAGATCTCTGTTCCCAGAAGAAATAAAAGGAAAGGAGGCACAGATATTTAGTACAATACAATGTCAGGGGATTATTCTTTGCTTTCTTCTCTTGGGAAATATTTATAAACAGAAAACAAATCTTTTAAAAAATATCCAATGCTTTGTCAAAAAATAATTATTAAAATATGGCATCTAAAATGTACACTAAAGGACAAATAGTTGATTATGTGAATTAGGGAGGAGAAGTTGGCATTTGGGAATGTCAGAAGGAACTGGAAATTTAGTATTTTACTGCAAGCCAGAGTTAGGCTGGAGGAATGGGAGATGGGGAGCAGTCTTGAGACTCTGCTTGGACACATGTAAAAAATGCAAGAGAAAATCAGTCCCCTGTGGAGTGTCAAAATAATTAAGTGGCAGACAATTAGCCTGAGATAGCCCCAGCCCCTGGGTTTCTACTTTCAAAAAAAATCTAACTCGAATGCATTTTTTCCATATTACTACACTGGGGGAAATAAAATTCAGGCTTAACCAACTATAAACTGTCAAATTAACCTCTTAAAACATGACCAGGAAATTTCCACCTTGATTGTACAAACTAAGAAATTACATAACTGTACCTAACCACTTACTAAATTTGCTTTCCTTTATCACGCACCTCATAAAGGTGTTTTCTTCAAGCCTCTCCCATAAACCACAAACTACAAAACATAGCTTTGTGCTCTATAACTCTTGAATTACTCTTTGATTAAATTCTTTTAAAATTTTTTGCGATGACTTCCACAAATTTTTAATAGAAAAAAAGGAGGGCCTGGGAATCCCATGGACCAAAGCTCTTCCCACTCATGAACCCCGCTCCCCGCGTCAGGATTCTCCCCTGACGAGCCTCCGGTGCTCCCCGCACAGTCGGAGAGAGATGCTGTGCTGCGGGTGCAGAGCTGCCCAGAGACGGCTCCAGGCCAGGG
>CAUYLG010013302.1:0-43988 GCA_963573385.1 Cacajao melanocephalus | reverse complement strand
GCCCGGTGATGACGTTTTTTCTGTTTCTTAGTTTTCCTTTGGCGGACGCCCCTTCCCCGCAGAGCTGGACCTTCCTGGTTCAGCTGTGCTTACTGTGAAACTGTCAGTCCTCAGTGCTTCCAATTGCTGTTCTCCTTGTGGGGATGGGACCAGCCGAGCTGGACTCAAAGGACCCCCTGTCCCGTATACTCCGCGCCGAGAAGCGCCGTGCCGGGGCGCCGGCAAAACAGCCGTGCCGGCCAAAAAAGTCGCGCTGGCGACCCGTGTGGCTCCTCCGCCGGGAATCTCCCAGTCTGTGGGCAACAAAAATTCGTCTGAAAGTACGGCGTCCACTCGCTCTCTGCGCTTTCACTGGGAGCTACAGTGCTGAGCTGTTGTTAATCGGCCATCTTGGATCTCTCTCCTATTTTATATCTTTTAAAAAAAATTCTGATTATGACTCATGAAATAGATTTCACAAAATGGCTTTTATGATTCATGATAGGGAAAATAGTCTTAATAGACACATGTTTTAATTAGTAATCTGGAAACAGGTTTCTTTACAGAAAAAACACTAAAATATATTTATGCAAAAAATATTTCTGATTAAATCAATATGGACTAAATTATACATGCAAATGGGTACACAACTGGGTAATCTTCAGTTTGTTTAAGACAATCAGCAATATCACTACAGTCCTCAGGAGGGCAGCATCTGCTCTAGGTATATTTGAGACTTAAATGTGCTCAAAAGTTTTCTAGTGACTAGGAATTCTGGTAAGTAAATTACTTATAGTGTATTAATCTAAGCAAAAATTGGTTTATGGTTGGCAATTTGAGAATTAGTCCTGTCAAAACTGTAAGTGCTATGTTTCATTTTTTTTGTCTGATCCAAGAAGATTAGTTGAATTCTTTTATTCATTGCTTCTTTCTTTCTGCTTGCATTTTTCCTCTCGGTCTTGTCCATCCCTCTCTGGCTTATACTCTTGCATGGGTGGTCCAGGTAAGACCCAATAACCACGGGCGCTGAGGACATGGCAATCATAAATATTTTATGCTGACTCAGAGTTGTTGTAAAGTCGCTCTGTTAATTTCCACACTGACGTTGACTTCCTGACCTCCTGCTGCAGGTGCCCACTGGTGGCTCTCTCAGTGCCTCTTTTGTGAACAAACAGGACTCTCTTGACCATTGTGCAAGAGGAAGTGCTGCTCTGCAGATGAGTCGGCGTGTTCTCTTATCTTCAGACTCTCAGGTGCTTGAGAGAGGCTTTTGCTGACCCACAAATGCAACAAAATCAAGCTGTCTAATCTAATATTTTTAGACTGTTAAGCCTTTTAGGCTTAAATCTAAGTATGACTATAGCAGGAAATAGAGTATATTGAATCTGTTACCTCTGTTCTGGACCCACCACAGTCTCACCCTAAAATCATGATCTGGGCTGACACCACTCTGTGACTAATCAACAGAAAATAGTCGGGAGGATCCACATAGTCAAGTTAGATGTGGAGCAAATTTTCTGCCCTTTGTTTTACTTACGTCCCTATTGTCACAGGTTACAACACTGGCCCTAAGTGTGTACTTGCTTCAATTGATTATATTTTGGGGGACATTGGGTTCATCATGTTTCTACACTTTTTTATTTGAGACGGAGTTTCTGTCTTTTGCCCAGGCTGGAGTGAAGAAGTGGCACGACCTCTGTCCCCCAGGTGGAAGCAATTCTTCTACCTCAGCCTCCCAAGTAGCTGGGATAAGAGGCGTCTACCACCACGCCTGGCTAATTTTTGTATTTTTAGTAGAGATGGGGTTTCACCATGTTGGCCAGGCTGGTCTTGAACTCCTGACCTCAGGCGATCCGCCTGCCTTGGCCTCCCAAAGTGCTAGAATTATAGGCATGAGCCACTGCACCTGGCTGTGTTTCTACATTTTTAAAGGGCCTGAAGTGTGTTGAGCAGAGCTGCCTATGTGAATTTCATGTTTTTTTCTTTTTACCCATGGGCCACTTAGAGAGTGTTGACACTTGATCTGCCTTCTCTTGCCTTTGGTCCTCTGCATTTGTTGCTTGCTCTGCTCAAAATGCTGTTCCCACAACCCTTTTCTTGTCTCCCTTCCCTACTTCCAGAGTCACCTGACACCTCTTTGGGGATGTCTTGCCTGAGACTGCTATGTCTTATAGCACCTTGACCTGGTAGATGCCTATAGATTTGTCTGTCTCCCTCAACAGACTGTATCTCTTCAAGACCAGGGCTGTGTCCTCTTCATAGAATCTGTCATGGTAACTGACACCAAGGTGACATGCAACAAATCTTTTTGTTTGAATTAAATCATAAGTAACTGCTGATGCTGCTTTTGACCTTGAGTTGATAGACAAAGTACTTGATATAATAGACAAGCTGTTGGTCGACTTTATAGGTCTAATATACGACCAATATAGGTAGGAGGAGGCCAATATGGTGATGGTGGTAGTGGGGTAGAGAGAAGAAGTGTCCAACATAGCGTGTTTGGAGAGGAGAAGTGTTCAACATAGAGTGAGATGAATTCAAGAAACAGGAATGGGAAATTGAAGCTGATGATAGACACATGTAGAATCTGAAGAGGTCTAGAAGGGTGTGGGTTGCAAATATAGCCCAATGCTTTGGTTCTGGGAGGAGCAGGTGACAGGCTTTCAGCTTGGCATGAGATTTTTTCCTGGTTTCTGGGACTACCAGGACGGGACAATACCTGTTGGCTACTTGAGTATGGGAGGAAGTGTGGACTCAGTAGAATGGCACTGGAAAAGCAAAGAAAATGTACACCCTGTGTAATGGGCTTGACTTGAACCCTGAGTGAAATTTGAAGAGAAGAAGCCCCATATTCTGAATGAGAGGAGGATTAACACACTCCCTGGTGGACAAAGCCTCAAATACAACTTTGTTAGAGCTCTTCACTCCTGGTTTGAGCTTTACTCCAAAATACATGCTCCTTTTTTCCTTCTTCTTTAAAAAAAATCATTATTAAAACCCCACATCCCTCTTAGAAAGTCACTGTAACTATTCAGCACCACATTCCTCCCTTCTCACACATTCTCCCAGGTCCCTTAACCTTAAGAGGCAACCCCAAACACTCATTTCCCCTGCTGCTAAGGGACTGGCTTTCAGCATCCCAGCTGGACCAAGCTCATTATCACTTCTTTCCCAGAAGCGACCTTTGCCAACAGGGTTGCTGTGCTTGAGTGCCTGAGCAACTCCAGTAGCAAGACTGTCATTTCAGTGCTTGAAAAGGAAATAGGACTATGTGTAGAGAAAGGCAGTTTAGGATTTCACAGGCCAGAAACTCAGAATGGCAAGTTTCTGTATTTTAAAATCCCAGAATCAACCATTTTAAATCACAGTTTGGAGATGACTTCAAAATCTCTCTTATTACTAAATAGCAGAAATGAGCCACATTTTAGAACTTGGATAGCTTCTCTCTTGTGAAAGCAGATATTCTCCCTTTGGTTATGAAATAGCAAACCCTGAGAGAATAAGAATCTTCAGATAGCTAACAGATGAAAGCTGAGTTGCTTTTCTGTAGAGGATACTGCAGTTGATGAAAACACAAAAGTTTTGCAATTCAGAACAAGTGTTTGAGGAAGGTTGTTCATTTTGAGTGCCTGTGTACACATGAGTACAAGGGATAAGCTGAACGTTTCTCTTTAAAAATAATTTTTTAAATTGATAAGTAGATCCTAATTAAGCTAAAGGGCTTCTACAGAGAAAGAGAAGCTATCAAAGATGTAAACAGACAACCTAAAGATTGGGAGAAAATATTCACAAACTATGCATTCAACTAAGATTTAATATCCAGAATCTATAAGGAACTTAAACAAATCAGCAAGCAAAAAACAACCCCATTAAAAAGCAGGCAAAGAAATGAACAGACACTTCTCAAAAAAAGATGTATAAGTGGCCGACAAACATGAAAAAGGGCTCATCATCACTAATCCTCAGAGAAATGCAAATTGAAACCATGAGATAACATCTCACACCAGTAAGAATAGCTGTTATTAAGAAGTCACAAAATAATAGATGCTGGCCAATGAGGTTGCAGAGAAAAGGAAATGCTTATAACACTGTTGGTGGGAATGTAAATTAGTTTAGCCTCTGTGGACAGTGATTTAGAGATTTCTCAAAGAACTATATGTTGAACTACCATTTGACCAAGCATTCCTGTTACTGGGTATATATCCAAAGGAAAATAAATTGCTCTGCCAAAAGGACACATGCACCCATATGTTCGTCACAGTGCTATTCACAACAGGTGAAAACGTGGAATCAACCCAAGTGCCCATTGATGGTGGATTGAATAAAAAAAACATATACACCGTGGAATACTATGCAGCCATAAAACACAATAAAATCATTTCTTTTGTGCAATAGGGTTGCAGCTAGAAGCCATTATTCTAAGAGAATTAATGCAGAAACAGAAAATAAAATATTGCATGGTCTTGCTTAAAAGTGGGAGCTTAATGCTGGGTACTCCCAAAGAAGAGAGTATCAAAGTAAGTACCCAAAACGCAAAACATATGTATAGTGTATGAAAAATCCAAGTACAGGAAGTATTTTTTATAATAGTGAACAATAGGAAATAAACCAAATGAGAATCAATAGGAATATGGGTAAAGAAACCATGGTACATCGTGAAAGGCCATGTGATAATTAAACTGAATGAGCTAAATTACGTGGAACATGGAAAAATCTTGAAAACATAATTCTAAATGAAGAAACAAGTGACAAAGGATATGTTCAAAATGATAGCATTTATGCAAATGTTAATATCGAAATAAAATAAAAAATCATATAAACCATATGCAATTATAATACAACTTAAAAATACAAGAAAACAAAACCTCAAATTTAGAATAATGATTTTTCAGGGAGTCAGAGGGGGAGGTGAGGGGATTGGGTTTGTAGTTGCAACTATATATTTTTTTTAAAATTCTGAAGTCAATAGGGAAATATGTTATTAAAATTTATTGAATTTTTGTAATAGTGCACAGATGTCTGTTTTATTATATTTTGTGTTTTCAGTGGTTTTGAAATGTAAAAATAAAATGGAGACAGAAATGTAAGCATCTAAAAATTATGTCTCACATAAGAGTGGCTGTCAAAAGACTCAGCTCATTTGTTCCTAGCCTTTTCAAACGACACTGTAGTTTATTAAATTGTGCCATCCCAAGCTGTGCCTCTGTTAAATCATTAGAGGAAAGAAGAGGCTGCAGGAAGGGGAAGAAATGCAAACAAATACAAGTCTTTGACTATCAGGAGGTTTTTATTTTCTCCCAAATGGGAGCTCTTGGAAGGAAAGGATTGTCTTTGATCTTCTTGTACCAATCTAGTGCATTCAGCCAAGTTCTAGGAACACAAAGATAGCTAAAAATATCAATAACAAAAAAATATCAATAACAAAACTTTGAGCTGTTCTTTTGAACAGCTCAAAGCAGGTTCACATGGATTCCCTCGTGTTGCCTCACCGGGGTCCTGGGAATCCCATTCAGATCACGTTACCTGCGCCACTCTGCCTAATCGCAATGGTTTCGTCCTTTTCAGTATGGAAGCAGAAGGGCTTTGTTCCAAGAAAGATGACCTGGGAAATCCTGCTGAGATAGATGAGTCTGGATTGCATTGGGCTCATTATTGGATCGATAAACATCGAGAACAATGACAGTGTATTATGTGTTGGATTTTATTGAAAAGAACTTGCATTCAGTACTCCTGACTGTGACAGAGCCTGAGCACATTTTCTCTCTGCCTGCCACAACATTTCTGAGGTTTTGCATGGTTTCTATCTATAAACGAGCATTTTGAGGGTTATCTGTGGAAGATGCAGTAAGAGTTGTGCCAAAGTGATTCAGGAGCACTAAAAGTTTTCCTTTCATTCCTCTCTATCTGTGCTCATGGGTCCAAGTTAGTCATATTCTCTAGCAAGAGAAGACAAGTACACATGCTAAGCTCTGTTCCAACAGGGTTGATTATTCATATCACAGGTTAACTACTAAAGGAGAGTGCTGGAGAGCACCTGCGCATGCTGATTGTTTTTTCACTCTGCAGAGATCTCTCTGCCATTCACCTCCTATTTAGTAAATTAGAATAAGATGGTAAATCACTATCATCTTTTGATTCACAGCAAGTAGTTTGATTGCTTCCAATGCATAAAGAAAAAGCTCTGGTTATGATAACACATTTTACAGCTTTCTCAGGCTGCTGAGTGGTGGTTAAGCAGATGTTTCATGCTAGGCCTAGCTACCTCACCAAAAAAAAAAAAAAAAAAAAATTCTAAAGAATGCAGAGAAGAGAGATTGATTAATGGATACAAATATACAGTTAGAAAAAATAAGAACTAGTGTTGGACAGATCAGTACATAGGGTGGCTACAGTTAACAATAATCTTTTGTACATTTTAAAAGAGCTAGAAGAGAATAATTCAAATGTTCTTAGCATAAAGCAAAGATAAATATTTAAAGGGATGAATATCCTAATTACCTCAATTTCATCTTTCCACATTAGATAAATATATCAAATGATCACATACCCCCCCAAATATTTATATCTATTATGTATCAATGAAAAAATGTAGATAACAGAAAATGGAACTTAGAAAAAAAATGCAAAATAACATTGTAAGTAGAAAAAAAAGAATGCAGAGAAATTGAAGACATCAACCAACTTCTTTGTTCATAGTAGGTAGCAAATTATGATGAGAGGAATCATCAGCAAATTACAGCCCATGGACCAAATCCAGCCCATTACCTGATTTTGTCAATAAAGTTTTAAGGCAACATAGCCGTGCTCATCCATTCACATGTTGTCTACATCTGAGAAGAATAGTTGCAACAGAGATCATACGGACCACAAAGCCTAAAATACCTTCTATGTGGCTTTTTACAGAAAGTTTGCCAATCCCTGAACTTATACACAATATATGTTTTGAAACAAATGCTTTGACCATAAACACAAATTGATATTTAATCACTGTTCTGTTTGGAAGCTACGTGGAGCCTAATAGAAAGGGATAGAACCCAAAGTCTCATTTCAATGATTGTGTCAACTTTTTAGTCAGTACTTGATATCTCACTACCTGAAGTCTTGCATCTTATCAGCCTGTTCTGTCAAATAGGTCATGATGAGCAGGCAAGAGTTTGCACAGAAAAGCTAAAGGGAAATATGTGATAATGAATAAAACAGATACTTTCTATAGAAACCAGGGTCAGTCCACCTGTTGGAGAGGTTGCTCTTGGGCATATCTTATTCAGCTTCAAGAACTGCAGAATTTCAGCTGTCAGCTGAGTCTTACTTGGCTCCTTAGTCAATCCCGACCAACTCGGTTTCATTCCCGTCAACAGGGGGTTCCTGAAGTGATGCTAGAATTTGGTTGGCCTGAGGTCCAGATTGTTCTCTACCTCTGCTATGGGGATAAAGCCTTAAGCACGATCTACATGGCTAGGACTGTGACCACTTTTTAACCCCTACTTGCTCTTATACCTGCTAATACCATGTCCCCATTGTACACCTTTTCTCCCTTCCTCAGTCAAAGCTCTCCAGGACCGTGATTTCACCGTGTAAGGATCTGGGAGAACTGAGACCTTTTAGCAGTTAAATCAGCCTGGATCATAGCTACATTTACATTTGCCTTCAGACAAACTCATCAGCTCAGACTTCTGAGCAGTTAAAGCAGCCTGGATCTATTGTCAGAGACTGTGCTTTAAGCTGCTGGCCGTTCCAGCAAAATCCAACCTTGCAGCTGAGTTAGCCTCTCTGGCTCATTCTCTAAAAATCCATGCTCGCCTCTCTTTCTCTGACTGCTTATTGTTGAAGGCCAGTTAAGCCTTTCAAATAAAAACATAAGGATTTTGTCCACAGTCATCCTAAGCTATGAAATGTGAGCTTCAACTATTTGAAATAAACAGTGTAAGTGAACAAGTCTGTTAAGAGATAAACCAAACTAAGATATTTAACGATTAAACATCTTGCCCGTGAGCTCAGTTCCTCATGTGAGTTTCTGACAGCTTTCTCAGTGCCCTTCAGGGAAGAGGAATTGGTAAGAGGTCTGAACCCTACTATCATGGAGTAATGGGAGGACTAATAATTCCCATCAGCAGTGATTCCTGTACTCACTGGAGCCTGTGGCCTTGGAATAACATTCCAGACCTCACAGGTGCTCACCAGAGTCCCCGTATGAGGGAATGCCCACTTACACTGCCCAATTCATTTATCAAAACACAGCATTGATTCCCTATTATTACCCAGCGTTATATGAGGGTAGGGGCAACCCAGCAGCTGCTATTTAGTCAGATGTCTACATATAGTTACCTTACTTTTTGTTTAGACAACCCTGAGAAAAAGCTAACCATTCCCCAAAGTCCTCCGAGATCTAGTCCTTTATAATGCTTGTAAAGATTAATCCTTCAAGGAAGATGCCTTCAAGATGGCTAATTCTGTGGCTGGTCTTACTACTCTCACTCTTGACCCTCTAAGCCAGACTGATCCTTCAACACATAAGTCAGATTATATTTCTTCCTTGATTAATTGATTTTTAAATTTTCCTTTTTTTAAAAGAGACAGGATCTTGCTCTGTCACCTAAGACGGTGTACAGTCACGCTACTATAGCTCACTGCAGCCTCCAACTCCCGGGCCCAAGTAACACTCCTGCCTCAACCTCTTTAGTGGCTGGACTGTAGGCACATGGCACCATGCCTGGCTAATTTTCTTTTTTTCTGTGTTTTGGGGATGGGAGGTGTACAGATGGAGTTTTGCTGTGTTACTCAGGCTGGCCTCTAACTCCTGGCCTCAGACAATCTCCTGTCTTGACCTCCCCACATGCTGGATCACAGGCTTGATCCACGGTGCCTGGCCTCTTCCCTGATTAAAATGTCTTGTAACCATAGCAATTATTAGGGCTCATGAGGCCCTGTACAATCTGGCCTGTGCCTGCCTCTCTGCACCACATTTTTGCCACACTGGTGTGCCAAGGTTGAATCACTTGCATCTTAGGGATTTTGCATTTGCTCGTCCTTCTCCCTGGAATTCTCTTCCCCAGGATCTTTGTGTGTGAAGCTCAATCTTATCATCCATGTCTTAGTACAAATGTTACCTCCTCAGAGAAGTCTTCCTGACCATTCTAGCTGAACTAGGCACCCCAAGGCTGACTCACCCTCTACTCTGTTACTGTATTTATTGTCTTCATTAGTACTTATGACTCTACAGAGTTGTATGTTTTTATGTTATTTATTTTATTTTCTCTGTTATCCATTTATTAATTTATTTACGTCTATATTCCAATGAGAATACTTCCAATGGAGGCAGGATTTCATTTGTCTTGTTCACTACTTTATTTTCACAGAATAGTAGTATGCTCTCAATAAATATTTTTAGGCAAAAGATTGAATGAATTAATGAAGCAGTGCCTAGTTTTCTCTACTTCTGCTTTCGTCATTCTTTCATATTTCAGAAAGTGTCTCATCTCTATTAGATCTTTAGGAACACCCTGTCCATGGACTCATATTTCATGTGAACATTTAAGAAAACCCCTAAATTGATATTGAATGTCTTGATGGACCAATAATAAACTCCATTGAACATCTCTACTGTTATAGAATGTTAAAAAATTGTTCCTCTAATTTTTGTACCATTAAGCTTCTCACAATTATTTTGTTAATGAGAAACACCCCACAACATTCTCTGCTAAATGCTTATGTATTTCTACAAGTTTATCAAATTAAATAATAGAGATGAGCAGGCTATGAAAAGCTTAAAATGTGCAAATTGAGGTTACATCTGCATTTCAGTGACATCACTTATGGATTTTCAGAAATGCATGCCCTTAACAGAAACTACTTAGATACAAAATTGTAGCCAATACTTTTGAAATGTTTCTACCTACATCGGTAGCTGATTTCAGTACAATTTGTCATGCAGGTTTATTAGCAAGAATTCAATCATAGAAGCAGAACCACATTAAGTAATAAAGGGGATTTATTATAGGGACTTACTTTCTGCAATTCCAGGAGCTGGGTAGGTTGCTATGTAAGTTTGGTACTCCTAGTGCTGGTCTAAGTCAGCTGGGTGAGAAGTTTTAAAGGGAAGAAGGGCATGAAGCACAGGAGATCAAGAACAAAGTAGAACTCATGAGGATAAACTAGAACCCGTATTTCTCTCTCACTGGGACTCATGGTGATCTCTGACTGCTCCCAAGTTTTCTGCTTGGATGATGTGACTGCAAAAGAGCTGGTATCGGCTGCCACTGAGACACTAAAGAAGAAGATCTTGTAGGAGCTGGATACTGAGGCCTGGATACTGCCCCATGACAACAAGGTGACTCAGCTGACCTGGGACAATCTGCATGATGTGAACTACAACAGTGCCTGACTCTCAACTGATTGTCCCAGTGTGAGCACGACTGCTGCTCTTCTTCTACCATATAAATCTCACACAAGTTCCTCTTGTGGTCAATTCTAACTTAAACCATGCAGGGAAGGATATTTTGGGAAGCATAGTCCCAGTTTAGCTGATGTTACACAATACTAAGTCATCAAAATAGGTGGCATATTCTACTACAGTTTACAGTTTATAAAGCTATGAATATATAAATTTTTTTGAAACTCATTGATTCTAGGAGTCAGTAGACCTGAGTACTAGTCTAGACTACCTCCAACCAGAACTTCACCTTCAGAAAGTCTCTTAAATACCCTGACCTATTACATTGATTAACTAAAGGCATTTAGATGATATCTTCAAGTGGCTTTCCAATGCCATCAGGTCCTGACTGCAATGCTTATTCTCTCATTCTAAAATATATTTAAACAAAAAGTGTACAGAAAACTCAAACTCAATCTATTAGCGTGATCTTTGATAAATGTATATGTATCTATATGTTGGTTCTAAATCTAAGTTTGGAAATGCTTATTTTAGAGATATACACTGAACTCTGTAGATGAAATGATGCAATGTGTCGGGATTTGCTTCAAAATAAAAAGTGCCCCCCTAGCCCTGCAACATAATGGATTCAAGGCATTTAGCATGACTCAGCCACTTAGAAACAGCAAGATAGTGAATAAAGATTAATTCTATGAGCTTAATTCAAGAAGGAAAGTGAGAATCCACTGAAATTGTGAAGGACACCCCATTTCTCAGGGAGGAGAATGCAGGCAAACAGCCCCTGTGACAGTGCCTGGCTGATAAAAGTGAGTGAAGCCTCAGCACATGAGAGAGGCAGAGAGCCTCCCTCTGTGACTCACCGTTCCCCTGGGGATTTAAGCAACTCAGGCTGAGGGAGAGCACTTTGTTTCTCCCAATCCCGGGAGCTAGCCTGGGGAGAGGCTTGGAACTGCTGTGGGGGAAAGACACAAGAAAAAGTGCAGGCATTTTCCCAGCCCTGGGACCAACAGGAGGATGCTACTTTTAATTCGGGTAGCATGCAAAGTCAGCCATTCTTTGGCAGCCCAGCAGGGTGGCCATGTGGACATTTTAGCCTCAGTTCAGGGACTGGAGCGCTTTCTCTGAAGTGTAGTAGGGGCCTCCACAGCCAGAGCTGTGGAAAGCTCCTTAGCAGTGGGTGCTAGAATTGTGCTTTCCCTGTTGCAAGCCTGAGGTGGGAGAAGAGCTGCCATGACTGCAGTTTCTCCTTAGTGATGAGACTTATAGCTGGGGCCGGCTTGATGACCTGGAACTGGTCTATGTGTGTCATTGCTGGGTGCCCAGCCTGCTATCCTGAGATCATGGTGCAGTGAGGCCCTTTTTGCACCACCCTCAGGCAGAAATCCAAGTATTTGGAGCAACCACTTGCCTGAATCAGCAGCCTGAGCCATCTCACCCTTCATGGATATAGATCATGGTGCACTAGAGCCCTCTCCACTCCATGCCCAGGCAGTCTCCGGGTATTCAGAGCACTCCCTCACCTGGATCTGCAGTCTGAGACACCCTGTCCTTCCTGTACAGAGATCCTGCTGCAGGTGTGACCTCTCTGTTGTATGCTCTGGCAGATCTCCAGACATCTCAAGCACTCACTCTCCTGTGGCACTCTGAGCCATCACACCTTCCCCATGCAGAGATAGATTGTGGTGCAAGGAAGACCTCTCTGCTCCATGCCCAGGCAGATCTGCAGGCATTCTGAGTGCTCACTTGCTTGAAACAACAGCCTGAGCTGCCACACCCTTTCTGTGCAGAGATCTTGCAGCAGAGGGGCCATCTTTACTCCAAACCCAGGCAGATCTCCAGGTATCTGGAACACTCACTCTTTTGGATAAGAATTTAGGCTGCCCCCAGTCTAGATAGGGGGCACTGGGGCCAAAGAAGTTTCCCATCTCCACATCTAGACAAACCTCTGGTGCTTGGTGGCTGCCCACCGGATCCTCCTTTGGCACTGGTGCTTGGGCCTGCCATTGGAGGACCTGTAGGCAGACCTGCCCTATCTGGCCCTGCCCATCTGATTCACTGCCAGCCTGGGGCATTCTATGAATCAGCCTATTGCCTGAGGCAACAGAGAACTTGCGCCAGTAAACAAGGATCAAGTCTATACCCAGCCACACTGGCTGCAGCTGGCTGTTACCCATAAGCACCATCAGTTGGCTTGTAGGTTGAACTGGATAACCCAATATAAAAGCCTGCTGATAAAAGTGCATAGGGCTATAAAAGCAAAGCCAAAAGACCCCACTGAGGATTCTCTACAGTCACTTCTCCTAGGCAGGGGGTATAGGGAAAGGGAAAGAAAAAAACCCAATAATATTATATGGAAAGAAGTAAAAAGAAAAAATTCTATTTGCATGAAAATGACTACAAATATTATAAGTGCCATCATCTTTAGATGAGAAGGAACCAGTGCAAGAATTCTGGCACCATGAAAAATCTGAATGTAGTGACACCACCAAAGGATCACACTAGCTCTTTAGCAATAGTCCCTATCCAAATTGGAAACTCAGAAATGACAGATAAAGAATTCTAAGCATGAACTGAAAAAAAGCTTAATGAAATTCAAGAGAAGGTTGAAAATTAACACAAAGAAACTTCTAAAGCAATCTAGGAAAAGAAGGAAAAGGAAGAGAAAATCCTTTTAAAAAGAAATAAATTAGAGCTTCCTGAATAGAAAAACTCACTTACTGAATTTCAAGGCTGGACATGGTGGCTTCATGCCTGTAGTCCCAGCACTTTGTGAGGCCGAGGTGGGTGGATCATTTGAGGTCAGGAGTTTGAGACCGGCCTGGCCAACATGATAAAACCCCGTCTGTACTAAAAATACAAAAATTAGCCAGCCGTAGTTGTGCATGCCTCTAGTCCCAGCTACTTGGGAGGCTGAGGCAGGAGAATCCCTTGAACCTACAGAGGTTACAGTGAGCTGAGATTGCACCACTGCACTCTAGCCTGGGCAACAGAGCAAAATTCTGACTGGAAAAAAAATATTAAAATATAATTGAAACCTTTATCAAGAGATTGGAGTAAACAGAAGAAAGAATTTTAGAGCTTGATGAATGGTCTTTCAAACTAACCCAGTCAGATAAAAATTAAGAAAAAAAGAGTTTTAAAAAATGAACAAAGTCTTTGAGAAATATAGGGTTATGTTAAATGACCAAAACCATGAATGACTGGCAGTCCTGAGAGAGAAAGAGAAAAACTAATCAACCTGGAAAATAAATTTGAGGAAATAATTCCAGAAAATTTTCCTAATCTTGCTAGACAAGGTTATACCTGGCACCATGTCTGATCAAGAGACATAGACATCTAGATCCAAGAAATCCCTAGAGCTGCAAGATATTGTACAAAATGAACATCACCAAGGCATAGAATCCCAGACTGTCCACAGTCTCTTTCTCTCTTTATGTAGACTGCTTTGATAGTTTGTTGAGCAATTTGAAAGTAATTTACAGATATCATGACGCTTGCTGTATGTATATTTCTACCATCAGAGATTTGACTACATAAGCACAATACTATCATCACACCTACAATAATTTCTATGTACTTAATAATACTGAAAGTTCTCTTGTGTCCCCTTTGAGGCATAACATAGGTACTGCTGTTTTGACTTCCATTACTCTAGATTAGTTTTTGTCTATTCATAGAAATGAAATTATGTGTACATATACTATTTTGTCTTTGTCTTCTTTCATTTAATATAATGCTTTTGAAATTTATCCATATTGCTGTATATATGTATAATTCTATTAGAAACTACTGGACAGTTTTTACACAGCATTTGTTTCATCAGCAATGAACTTCATTCAGTTCACATCTTTACCAATATTTAGAGCGGAGATTCACTCTTGTAGCCCAGAGAGACCATGGAAAAGTTTATCTACCTTGAAGCCTCTACACTATGAGAAATCTCTGGCTGTATGGAGAAGCCATGTGTAGATGTTCTGTTCAAGGACCCTGACGAGCTGAGCCTGCGGTCGTCTAAGCCCAGGTGGCAAACATGTCAGTGAAGATGCCACCCAACAATTCCGGCCACCCATTGGGTTGCCTCAGCTGTTGCAGCCTTCCCAGCTGAAGACCAGATGTTGTGGAGGGGAGACACCTCATCCCCATGAGCCCTGTCTGAATTCCTGAACCATAGAGTCCATGAGTTTAGTAAAATTAAAATATTAAAATACTCAAAGTGCAAAATACAATTCAACCCCCCCGTTTCACCAGAGAAGTTCCCTGTTGCCCCTAGCAGATACTTTCTGGTCCACCTTCACCAGAGAATAAACCTCCTATTTTGGGTCTGTGTTGGAGGTGCAAGAGCAGATGAGTGGCCTTGAAGTCTGCTTCTTATAATGACTTGAATGAGTTCCATTGTATCAGCCCCAGTCCACATCTGAGCTGAGGTGGGAACTGATGTCAGGCAGGTAGGACTCTGTTTTATGGACGCCATTAAATCAGTTGTAACTCCTCTTTGATTGGAATTTCCATCTTCCAAAATGCTATTGACATATATTGTTTCCTTTAGTCTCATCTACAATTTTTTTTTGTACTTATTAATTGGTATCATTTTTATCTTTCATTCTAAATTTTAGAGCTTGAGGAGTACCAGAGATAAATGGATTTGTTTAATCCAGTCCCTTTAGCTGGAAATCCCTGCTTAAGTGTGTCAACTCAGTTTATTGATCCCCTTGTTTTTCATAGAGCTCATTTCAGGTGTCTTACGTTGTGCTACGATGTTTCCTTTCTTCATCATATATTAACTGGCAATATATCTCAAACCATGCCCATCCGGACTTGTAGGATCTGTCAGCATCTTCTGCTGAAACAGATACCTACTTTTAGAATCTTTTGATCAGCCCTGTCTCTCCTGACACAGGTAACGCCTTATTGAATAGAATTATTCTAACAATAAATTCACTCAGAATGATTATTACCATCAAAAGCACCCAGACACACTGGGGAAGAGTGTGCTTATCTGTGTTTAAAAACAGAACCGAAACTGTGTCCACTTTCTGGTAGGTTACATGCCATATCTTCTTTAAACAACGTGATCACCAACAGTGATTTCAGTTGTGTTCATTTGCGGATCCAGAGAAAGAGGATTTTCTTTTTTTTACAGGGCTCAAAAGTTCCTTCGGATCATTTTGTAAGTAGTGGTTAAAGCATATTTGGAAAAGTGAAAGGCTTCTAGAGGTGACGTCACAGCTCTTCTTTCTCTTTACAGAAATTTGGTGGACAGCGAAGGCCAGGAAAAGTGGGAGTCAGGGCATGGGTAGGGACTTTGGGAAGTTTAGCAGGGCCCAGAAGAATAGGGCTTCCATCTCCTACCTTTACGGTCTGCAAGCTCTGAACACAATCCAAATTCTCTTGATTGGAACTGTGACTCTGTGCCAATGTGCAAAGCTGCACTCAAAATGTATACTTTAAAATCTCTGCTCTAATTTAGACAGCTGTCTTCATTACAGAGAGAGTGGTTTTGACTTAGGAATTAAGGTTAAATACTTAAATGAAGAGAACCCCCAAATTCTGCACACCCTTACCTCATTTTTGCCCATTTACTTCTTTTTGCAAGATCAGAAATAAGGCCTCTTATAATAACACGTGCTCTTTTTCTTCCCTTTTGTTTCTGCCTCCTTCTGTGCTTCTCCTCTGTATTATCCAATATTCATTGAATTTCTGGTATTAGAGACTTTTTAAAAAGGTGATAAGACACAATTCTTGTCTTCAAGCCTCTTATAGTCAATGCAATAACTTTTAGCATCAAGGTTGTTGTTCAATTAAAAAGAGGAGGAATATTTCAAAAAGGACCTGATTTTCATTTTCCTATTCATTTAACATTGCACGCTCTATTCTCTGGTTTGCTTTGTCTTTGAGCAGAAACATCATCATCATCCACACTTACCATTTTTTATAACTCATTTACCACCCACACTGCTCAGCTCCCTTTTTTTTATTCTCAAGAGGGATGTGTCATCTTTAGTTGGGGTTTCTTAGCCCTTAATTAGGAAGTCTGCTTTAAACCCACACAACCTTTCCCTTGAAATACAACTGACTGCAAGTGAACTCATCTGTTTTGTATTTCTATATGCAAGACTCATGGGGTCAGAGTTGGTTTCTTCTATTATCTTAATTGAATCCATCTTCTAGATGTGAATGTTGTTAAAGGAAATGGGAATTGTGTAAGCATAGGCAAAGATCTTGGATTTGAGACCTCTTTTTATTATTAATTGGCTGGATAGTCCATAATACTCAGGCATGTTTTTGCCTCAGTGTCCCTATCCTGGGAATTCCTCTGGAATAATGGCTCTGTTTATTTTATAGTCGTTGTAAATAAGAAAAGGGCAACATTAAAAGGACATGAAATGCTACCATTACTGCTTAAGATTGTGGAATATCACAAAATATGACTTCCCATTGCCACGATACTGACAAAAACATGCAATGTTTTATATTTCTCTAGTGAACTTCATTGCTTGTTTTGGATTTATTGATCACTTACATGATTTCATTCTGACTCTGGAAAGGGGAAGGTTGTATTGTTCTGATAAGATAACAAGGCTTAAATGAATTCAACTTGTGAAGGTAACTTCTTTTGGCTTATAACTCTCTTTCATGACCTTTTCACACTATGCCTTGCTCCTATATCTGTATATTATTTTCTGTCTGCTTAAGGTGAAAGTAACTTACAAGTCCAACAGTAAGGTTAAGTTTTTCTGCTTGTTCAAACCAACAATAAAAAAGATCAAGGTCTATACATTTACAGGAAATGAAAATAAGGGGCAGCATTTATTCTTCTACGTTAAGATTTTTTTTCTTTTAAATCTACTTAGCGATGTTTCTTGTCTTTTTTCACAAAACCTTATTGTAACAGGTTTACATAGACATATTTAAGAGCTAAATCTAAGCATACTTCTTTAGAGATATATAATATGCTATTTTATTTCAGTGAATGGAGCTGTTTAACAAAGGGAGAACTCTGTAAACAAGTCTTGGGAACATGCTATTAAAGAATGTTTCTTAAAAATAAAATAAATTGATTTAGTTCATAGCTATCAGCTATTACGCCTTAGAGGAAAATCTGTCTTGATAAAATAGAAAGCAGTTCCATTGTCTATGGTTTCTTAATTTTACAGAATTGAAGATCACTATGCTGCCTTAAGTATATTATTTGATTTACCAAAAATCTGATTTGCACACAGACTTTCAATAAATTACCTAGAATCATACATATCATTCTCCAAAAAGCAGATAGTCTTATTTTCTTAAGATTCTATGCAGCTGTCTTGTATTTACAGTAGAATCCAAACCACTCATCATAATATGTAAGGCCCAATGTCATTTGGTCTGGCCCACTTATGTGATGTTCTCCCTCACCAATTCCTTTTGCTATCTGTATTCTCCTACACTAACTCAGGGATTCATCTATTCCCTTGATAAATACTTTTGGGGACTTAATGTGTATCAGGCAATGTTCTATACACTGTAAATACTACTGGAAACAAAGGTGGCAAGGTCCTTGCCTGTGTGGAGCTTGCATCCTATGAGCACAGGGAATGAACTAAACAATATATATTACATTAGGGACAGATGCAGTGAACCCTCGTACAGCATGCAGTGCAGGGCAAAGATGAAGGGAATTATCTTTGAAAGGTGTGAATAAAATGAGAGGATTGACCAGGCATTGTGGCTCACACCTGTAATTTCAGCACTTTAGGAGTCCGAGGCAGGCAGATCACTTGAGGTCAGGAGTTTGAGACCAGCCTGGCCAACATGGTGAAACCGTGTCTCTACTGAAAATATACTAAAATTAGCCAGGTAGTGTCTCATGCCTGTAATCTCAACTACTTGGGAGGCTGAGGCAGGGGAATCACTTGAACCTGGGAGGCAGAGGTTGTGGTAAGCTGAGATTGTACCACTGCACTCCAGCCTGGGCAACAGAGTGAGACTCTATCTCACAAAAAAAGAGGATAAATTATGAAATTTGGTGGAAGATAAGTCAAGGCAGAGAGAATAGCAATGCAAAAGCCCTGAGATAGAAATGAGTTTGTGAGTTTGATAGAAAATGGGAAAAGGTTGTTACTGAAAAGAAATGAGAGAGGGAAGAATGGGAGGAGGGTCAAGAGATTATAGAGAGGAGCAGGGCAAGATCACGTAGGAGCTTGTAGGCCATGGCAAGGGGGGTTGGATTTTATTCACAGTGTGCTGGGAATAGACTCTAAAACTGTAAGAGAGGAAGCTGGAGGTGAGCGTGGGCGCTGCTGCAGTCAAATATGTATGTGAGAGATGATGGTATCTGAGATTAAGACAATGGCAGTAGAGGCTGGAAACATATTTGGATTCTAGAAATAGTTTAAAGGTTGAGCTGAAGTAATATAATTGAATTCAATGTGGTGTGTCATAAAAAAGGAACTTAAAGATGACTCCTGAAATTTTAGCTGATGCACCTGAATAAATGGTGGTCCCATTTACACAAATTGGAAGGATTGAAGGAGGATTAGAAATTGAGGGGAGATCAAAGGTTTTGTTTTGGATATGTGGACTTTGAGCTGCCAATTGGACATCTATTGGAAGGTATCTAGGAAGTTCCAAATGTAAATCTGGAGCTCATGGGAAAGCTGGCAACTGGTGCATGTAGATTACACTTGATGCTGTGGCAGCAGATAAAATCAATTAGGGAGTTGATGTGGGTAAAGACACAGGCAGGGAGCTGAGCCCTGGGATGCTACGATTTTAGAGGTCAGGAAGAGAAATTGCCCACATAGGAGACTGTAGAGGAGCATTTGCTAAGGCAGAAGGAAAACCATGCCATATAGTGTTCTGAAAACCAAGTGAATAAAGGCTTTCAAAATGGTGGAAATAACCAACAGTTTATCAAATGTTATCAAGCATGTTAAATGAGATAAGGACTCCCTTAATAACTGTATTTGGCAAGATGGAACCACTGGCCACCTGGGCAAGGGTGACTGAAGTATAGTGGTGGGGTTGAATTGAGCAAACGTATTATTTAGCAACTTAGCAGCTGGCTAAGAAATATGTTGATGCTAAACCCCCATGACAGAAGTTTACCTGTGTAACAAACCTGCATTTGTACCTGCTGAACTTAAAAGTAAAAAAAAAAAAAACATTGATCCAAAGATATCATCAAAACAAAAATCGAACAATATTCTTCTTAAGCTTAACCATGTTCTAATGTTAACATTAAAATAGCCAAGGTTACCAGACCTTAAGGTCTTGATTAGGTTGCATGAAGCTTGAGTTCATAAAATAAATGAATCCTGGAGATGATTCTTGAATAAAATAGTCAGGCCCACAGGTAGCAAGGGGATAAAGAGATTATCCAGTTTCCAAGTCTATATGGTCTGAGTTCAAATCCTTGCTCTTCCAGCTGTGCTACTTTCACTAAATCAAGCTCTCGATTTTTGGTTTCTTTGTATATGAAGTAGAAATATTAATGGCTGTGTCAAGAAATCACTGCTAGGATTTACTGAAATTGCATAAGCAAAGGGACTGGTAAATAGTATTGTCACTTGGCTTCCTTATTTAAAATGTTATCAAAAAGTTGGGTGGACACACATATCATTGAACACTGAAGCTCATGCCAAATGGATGGACTTCTAACTCCTTGGATTTTTTTTTTTATCCTGGATAAATAAAAAGTAGCTCAATTTAAAAATGTTAGCTTCTACTTCATCCAAGTTGAGTGAAGTTAACAGTCATTGTGCTCAGAACTCTTTTCCTGGAAGGAACTATTTGATTGCTTTCTTTTTAAAGAGATGTAATCTCTCTCTCTCTCCCACCCCTTTTACTCTGTTCCCCTCTCCCACCCCTTTTACTCTGTTCATCTTTCTCTCTCTTTAAAAATTTTTTTTCAATAGTTTTTGAGGACCAGGTGGTTTTGATTACATGGATAAGTTCCTTAGTGGTGATTTCTGAGATTTTGGTGCACCCATCAACTGAAGAGTGTACACTGTACCTAATGTGTAGTCTTTTATCCCTCATCCCCCTCCCACCCTACCTTTGGGTCCCCAAAGTCCATTATCTCATTCTATGCCTTGGCATCCTCATAGCTTAGCTCCCACTTACAAGTGAGAACATATGATATTTGGTTTTCCATTCCTGGGTTACTTCACTTATAATAACAGTATCCAACTTTATCCAGGTTGCTGCAAATGCCATTAACTCATTCCTTTTCCTGGCTGAGTAGTAGCCCATGATTTAGATATACCACATTTTCATTATCCACTCATTGGTTGGTGGGCATTTAGGCTGGTTCCATAGTTTTGAAATTACAAATTGTGCTGCTATAAATGTAGGTGTGCAGGTATCTTTTTCATATAAAGATTTCTTTTCCTTAGGGCAGATACCCCTCAGTGGGATGGCTGGATCAAATGGTAGTTCTGCTTTGAGTTCTTTAAGGAATCTCCATACTGTTTTTTACATTCCCACCAGCAGTATAAAAGTGTTCCCTTTTCACCATATCCGTGCCAACATTTATTTATTTATTAAAATTATGGCCATTCTTGCAAGAGTAAAGTGATATCTCATGGTGGTTTTAATTTGCATTTTCCCAATGATTAGTGATGATGAGCATCACTAATGGTGATCTCTTTTGTATATCTTCTTTTGTATATCTTCTTTTGAGAATTGTCTATTCATGTCTTTTGCCTACTTTTTGATGGGATTCTTTGATTTTTTTTCTTGCTGATTTGTTTGAGTTCCTTGTAGATTCTGAATATCAGTCCTTTGTCAGATGCAAGTTTGCGAATATTTTCTCCTACACTGTGGGTTGTCTGTTTACTCTGTTGATTATTTCTTTTGCTGTGTGGAACCTTTTTAGTTTAAGTCTCATCTGTTTATCTTTATTTTTGTTGCATATGCCTTTGGGTTCTTGGTCATGAACTCTTTGCCTAAGTCAATGTTTAGAGGAGTTTTTTCAATGTTATCTTCTAGAGTTTTTATGGTTTCGGTTCTTAATGTTAAGTCTTTGATCCATCTTGAGTTATTTTTGTATAAGGTGAAAGATCAGGATCCAGTTTCATTCTCCTACATGTGACTTGCCAATTATTCCAGCACCATTTGTTAAACAGGGTGTCCTTTCTCTACTTTATGTTTTTGTTTGCTTTGTCAAAGATCAGTTGGTCATAAGTATTTGGCTTCATTTCTGGGTTCTTTATTCTAGTCCATTGGTCTACATGCCTATTTTAATGCCAGTCTTATGCTGCTTTGGCAACTATAATACTGTAGCATAGTTTGAAGTCAGACAATGTGATGCCTCCAGATTTGTTCTTTTTGCTTAGTTTAGATTTGGCTCTGTGGGCTCTTTTTTGATTCCTTGTAAACTTTAGGACTGTTTTTTCTAGTTCTGTGAAGAATGATGTTCATCTTTCTCTTAATCCTCTGTATATCTCTCTTTTCTTCTTTCTTCTTCCTATTTCCTTTTATTTTCTGATTTTTACAAGTAATACATTTTTATTTTAGAGAGAAAGGAGAAGAAGGCATTCTTCTCCTTTAATTCTTAAAAAGAATTTCCTACCAGGTAACTTCTTGACTCACTTCTTGCTGCTCCAACCTCCATCTGGTTTAGGGAAGGGAGAACTCATTCCTATTCTCATTTAGCAGTGAGTAAACAAGGTAAAAGATCTCTGTGGAGACTTCTATGGAACTTAACTTTTGAGATCTCTTTCAAACTTCTCCATTTTCTCCATTGCTCTTTTCTCTCTGCACAGCATCTTTCTAGCTGGGGAATTCAAGTCCTCAACAACTTTTGGAGTGGCTGAGCTCCTACCGCTTTTGCCTGATTGACCAAGATGTGATTGAGCCCTCACTGTTCTCCATAACCAGCTCTGAGACTCTTTCCAGCAGCCAGCCCTGTTGTGGAGCACTGCTCCTCCAGGGCCATTGTTGAGGAGGACTTCGGTGCCCAGGGACAAACAATGACCTTTTAGGAAACTATTTACCTGAGCTCTTGTGGAAGCAGTTTCTCTCCTGAGAGAGTTGTTGGTTGGGCTGCTTCTTTTGCTTATTGTTTCATGGAGGTACATGAATCTGTAGACAGAAGATGTGCTCCAAGGCATCCCTTGAACAAGGTTACAACCCATTTTTGCCTAAACAGTGTTTGCTACATTCAGCTGACTCTCTGTGAAGAGGAGGGAGGCAGGTTTTGCTTAGGATTACCTGAGTTGTGTAGAAGGGAACCAGACCTACACACTGACTGGAGCTGGGCTCTTCTTCTGCTCCTGGAATTAGGCAGGTTTTCTGTGCTGAGCTCCTGGGGAGCCTTCAAGTGCTTACATGAACTTGACAAGCACCTGTGATTTATATTTTGAATCTTGCCCAAGTTTGTAAAGCAAAGTTTTGGTTTAGTCTGTAGGGGAGATTTTGAGCTTATGATGAGAAGACTACTTGAAAACCAAGTGATGTAAATTCATATGCAATTGCTCTAAGTTGTTTTTACATGAAGAAACTATGAAGTTCCAGAAACACAAGTTCAGAGCCGGTATTGATATTCTTGGCTAAGAAGCAGAAAGGGATGGAAAAAACTTGTGAAATTGGAAAAAGCCTGTCTACCCACTTTTCATTTTTCATCTGTGCTTTGAGAAGTCATCCATCATATAAACTGTGGAAGTCCATCATGTTACTGAATCCTGGGGCTCAGATCAAGTTGAGCTGCAGGGACAAATCCAGTGGCAAATGCTAAGTCCTCATATTAATCAAGTCCTATTCAAAGGACTAATCTTTACAAAGCAAATTGTGTGTTTGGAAGAAAACAACTCTTTTTTTAATTCCCATGGCAAATCATAACTAAAGGAAATATTTGGAATTTCTAAAAATGTGCAGGCTTTTACTTTATTAATCTGCTGGTGTTAGTTTCTCAACATTTTAAGAGTCAACTAAATGAATCACATGAAATTCTTAAAGTCTAGTTTTGGTCTTCATTTCATTTGGTCTTCAGCGTTAAATGACCAAAGCAAATTCACCAAGCTCTCTACAGAATTCTAATCAACAAAGGTTTGTTTTTAGAACCCCATGATAAATCAGTTTTATGTCCTCCACGTGAAAGTTCTAAGGTTTTAGAGGAGAATGTTAAAAGCAAGATATCAAGGGCCACTCTAACTGATTTTATTCTACATAAAATGAACAACAATAACAACAACAGAGAAACAAGACCCAAATACCAAGCCCAACTGTCTGACAATTGCCAGATGGTTCTTATCACACAAAAACTCACGTAGATATCAAGAAGTCACATAAAAGCAGAGAGGCCTGTTGGTTGTTGTTTTTTTGTTCTGTCTCCACTGCTTATCTGTAGATTTTCCCCAGAGTGAAAAATAAATAAAATTCTTTTTTTCACATTTGTATGTACTTTAGGAATTGAGGGGAATCCTGCTGTCTTTTCTCATGAGCCTGTGAAGCATGACGGCTGGTGAAAAGAACTCAGCTGCAGAGCATCAGATTCCACTAAACATTGTCAAGACATGCTTTGGGGGCTCTTAAAACACTGTTGAGGGAAGAGGGTTGGGACTGCACGTTGCTCTGAAGTTCCTGGGACTATCAGAGAGATACAAGCTTCCGTAGCCTGAAGCATAACCATACGTGAGCAGTGAGTGACACTTTAATTGTTGCTTTGGTTTTCGGGGTTGAAATCAGAACTCTTCCGATACGGAGCATATTCATCCTTGGGAAAACCCACCTCCTAGATATCGGAAAGAAAGAATCTGACCTAATTCTAGGTGTTGCTGACAGTTCAGCTGCATGGATTTGGCCCCTGGACTTTTCTCATTGAGCAAACAAATGCCGTTTGAGAATTTGAGGCTATTTAGGATAAAGGCTATAGTTTAAATTATTAGAAATGATCAAAAGACTACATATTCTCCAAAAGTTCCCTTATGATTGTGGTAATAAATGTAATAAATAGCTATTGCCTTTCTAAAGGATTATTATATATGGGGTTAATAGGGAGTAGTACAGCATAGCATAATGCAATGTATAATAATACGTTTAGCCCTTGCAGAGAGTAGTGATCATTCCCTTTGCATGGTAGTAATTTTTCATTTTTTTCTTGTGCATATGTTCTTGTCTCCTTAGTAGTTATCAAATACCTGAAAAGGAGGGGCCATATTATAGTTCTTTTTAATTGCTATTTCCAGAAGGAGAAATTGAGTTCGGTTGACTCCATGTTGATGAAGCAGCTTCTACTGAACAAGTGGACTCAGGATGAACCCACTTCAGTCCTAGTTTTGTATCCTGATTAAGAGTCTGGCTCTTTGGAATGTCAGGACTTTGGAGTGGGCTCAGTGGTATACTGATGATGCCTTTAGGTACTTCCATCACAGCCCCTGCTTTACGCTCACGCTCAGGGAGTTAGCATTGCCCTACGTTCTTGCTTTCTGCTTTATAATTGGTTCACAGCAGAACTTCAGAATTTTAAGAGGTTCCCTCCCACCCCCTAAGAGTGGTAAATGTAACTTTATACAATCTCTTTTCCAACCTTCACTTAAAAATAGTACAACACAGTGATTGATATCTACCACACATGACAGCTGACTATATGCTGAACACAGACCAAGTGTCATATATATCTTCTCTCTTTCTCAAGCCTTCTGTCCCCACTCAACATAATCAGCCTCAGTGGCCTTCTTTCTGTTGTTTGATGGTAACAGGTGTGTTTCCATCTCATAATCATTGAATGTGCTAATGCCTTTACCCAAACCACTCTTTCCTCTCCTTCATATAACTGATGCTACTTATCACTTAGGTCTTAGCTCAATGTTACCTTCTCAACAAGACGTATACAACCAATTTACCTATCACAGCATTCATAGCATTTACTACTATTTGAAATTATCTTGTTTGCTTATTGGTTACTTATTTATTTTCTGTCTCCCCCCATAAGAACGTACATTCGGAAGATTAGAGACCTTTCCTAGCTTGTCTTCTGCCCTATGCTTAGCACGTAGAGTAGTTTGTTATACATAGTATAGTAGTATCCTACTAGTGTCCTACTAATAGGACAAATAAATGAATCATCTCAAGTAATATTTACAAAACATATATTTTTTCTCACTTAAAAATATGGAAATTGAGACTCAGGAAAGTTAAGTAATTTCTTTGTCATTGCAGAGCCAATAAATGAAGGAATTTTGTGTCATTGGCTTTATCAGGTCTTCATAAGTCTCAGAATGTGCATCTTCATTTTCATCCTCATCCTTATCATACCTTCATGAGAATCACCTTGGAGTGTGACTGACTGATAGACTTAACCCTAGGACATTTAACCATTCATTTATTTATACCCTGATATGCTCTATAGAAATTTGAAGTGGCTCAAATGCCCACCCTCAAGCTGGATACTATCCCTGATTGAGTAAGTGGAAGAGTAGAAACATCCCAAGAGTAGATGAGGTTAAAAATGTGGTATGAAGCCAGGCATGAGATTAGATTACACAAAATGTCCATCACAATCTTTGTTGCATTTTCTAGGGGTGAGCTGCAATTTTGGCTTTCCATTGTCTAGAAGAGAAAGAATGATTACACCCCCCACAGTATGCACAAGACAAAAACTAACCAGCAATTCAAAAGCAGAATAATGTTGAGACTCTAGATGAGTATTCTTGGCTTTTCTCAGAAGGAAGACACTGTGTGATGTAAGGAACAATATCATCTACAGAATCGATATGGTAAATATTGTCAAAATTTTCGTGTTTTCCCCTATAATATTATAGCACATGAAAGTCAAAGTGAGTAAAACATAAACCTATGGGGACCCTGAAAATAATGTTATGAGAACCACCAAGAACAGTTCTACAAGGACCCCAACCTGATGCTGTTTGGTTATCTAGTTGGAGCAGGGATGCCTTAGCTAAAGGCCGTATTTCAAATCATTTTTTTGAAGGATCACATTTATATCAGGTCATAAATATTTTATTTAACCAGGCTGACCAGTACTGATCAGCATTTGATGTAAGAAAGCACACACATACACAGGCACAGAGAGAGAGAGAGAAACTGAGGAGACAGAGAGAGAGAGAGAGAGAGAGAGAAAGAGAGAGAGAGAAAACCTTGAGCAACTTCCTGGATTGCAAAGACTCTGATACTGGTTAGATGTGTCTCCATAAGTTTTGACAGGGAAGCTCAGAACAAGCTAGTATACCTGGCATAGATCATATTTTAGACAGAACACATTAAAAAAAAATCATACTCTCTTCTATTACCTCGTGGCAGACTTGAAACACTGAGACGTCCCCTTGGCTTTCCATTTATGAATGGTGGCTTACTCCTGCCATAGTTTACAGAAAGTGAGACATTTAATTGTAACACTTCATCCAATCTCATGTAGGTAATGACTTCATTTAACTAAATTTAAGATAGTTTAAATATTTAAATACTGGATGGCTCAAAGTGTTAAATGACCCTAATAATATTTTCACACACAAGCACGTCATTTTTAACAGTGGATTGATTGTGCAAGATGGAAAACCTTTGGCTTTTCAAGCATATGTACAGTTGCCGGAAAATAAGTCAACGAAACACTAATCAGTTCATTTATGAACTAATAACATCAGCCCCAAGGCTACAAGAGCCATTCCAATGGGACTTCCTCTGCGAGGGGCACATGGTCTCTCTGAACTGGTAGTAGAGTAGATTTCATCAGATAAGCTGTCAAATGCTTCATAGAACATGCCTTGGAGAATTAAGCTTCTACTGTTCATACAATTTTATCAGACACTAGCAAAGTAGATTTTCCAGTAAAACAGGAAATTGCCCTAAGGCTATGCTTTTGAACATTTATTCAAGATGTACTTTAAATGCTGTTTCAGCTGTCACTTCTTGCTATCGGCAGAAATGTTTTTGCTTTTGTTGCAGATGAACAATTCTCTTTAATCACCAAAATCAACTAAAGTGTAGGGAAAACAAGAATTGTAAAATTAAAGCGTTTGCAAGACGGAGTGAAGGTAGGCAGGCTTTGACACAAAAGCAATTAGAGCTCATTTGGAACTATGTTTGGGACTCTGAATTGGCAGCAAAGAAACTTATGTTTCTTTTAATAACTTAATAAATATACAATATTATAATATATAAAGAGGCCGAATAACACAGCGATTAAAAGCAGATACCCTGAAGCTAGGCTACTTACTTTCAGATGCCAGTTTCAACAATTCAACTTTCCAGCTTTGGACAAATTACTTAACTGCTTTGTTCTTCAATCTCTTCATCTGTAAAACAGGAATAATTACATAACCCATAGGGCTGAAGAGAAGATTAGTTATAACACTTAGAAAGCATTACGTAATTATATACACATGATGTATTATTGTTATTATAGTACCCTATAAAATCAGTAAGGGATCAAACATTGATTCTACATAGTAAAGTATCAGAATTAATAACTTTTGAAAGAAATATCAATATAACCTTTAAGAACTAACATAAAATTTCCAATTTTGTTTAGGAAGCACAGAATGTATATCTCAGAAATGAATGAATATATGGCAAATAAAACAGTCAATTTTCAATGAGTAAAATGTAGGACAATGATAACCTTCACATCTTTCACTAGGAAATAACCTCCTAGTAGATGGTACATACATATAAAATATCTGATTATACAAATATCTTTATCATAACCAATACATGAAAAAATACAGTGATTTCCCATTTTATTATTTACGAGTCCAAACCAGAGTCTTAGGAAATGACCAGTTGATCTCATGTGGGATTCATGTGGTCCTCTACTTTCTTGTAATCTGAGAATAGAAGAACCATTAATGTCTTTTGCCTCAAGTCATTTTTGAGGAGCATAAGTTCGTTTCCTCCGTATAGGAAAAGAAAATGAAGTTGTCTCCTTGACACTTGTCTTAAAGGCAAACCTAATATTAAATTGTGGTCCAAATCTGTAGGTTTTTTCTTGCTTGAAGACACACACTGCTCTAGGGCCCTTCATTGGCCAGTATGGATAACACTAGCAACACTGACGTCTAAATGACCACATGTTACATGTCTTTGTAAAAGCCTGGCTACTGGCATGAAGTAATTGATATTACAATGTTATATTAAGAGAAAATGTATAAGAGAGACACTAAAGAGATACATTGTGTGAAGCGTCATTATCTCAAAAAACTGCTTTCCATTTTGTTATTTACACATAGTTTCAAGGTAGCCATTAATACAATTAATTGAAGGAGGCTATTAATATAACACAATTATAATTTAAAAGTTGAATACTTTCTTATTTTACTAAGCTGTTATAATTTAGTACTTGTTACCAAGCGCTATGAAATTATACCAGGAATAAGGAGTGAACCAATGAATAATTGATTTTTATTAAGCTTGAGGTTTGGGTCATTTTAGTCTCAGTGGCCTCATGAACTTCACACAATGCTCCTTATAAAATGAGAAATCAGGAATTGATTTTGATAATGCTACAATGTATAAGGGAAATTAAATGGACTAAAAATATATACAACAGATGGTTAGATGTTTCCCAATCTCATTCCCTCTTCTTGGGTCGGTAGGAAGATTATGTTTCCCAGCCCCTGTGGTAGCTCGGCTGGACCCTGTGAGCATATTATGGTCACTTGGTGACCACATGTGACACATCTTCACTCTGGGCCTTTTCATAAACCTCCCTCCACATTCCCCATCTTCTCATTTCCTCTTGTTGTGCTGAGTATGGAGACTGTGTGTTAAGAATGTAAGAGTCCTGGAGTCATGGCTTTGAGGGGAGCCTCCCAACAAAGCCTCCTGACGTGCATTGGGTTGTATATTAACTCACTAAGATTTCAAGGTCTGCTTGTGTATACTTGAGCATATCTTAGCTTATCCTGAGCAATGTCGCAGAGTAGCTTGATAGATATTCAAAGCAAATATCTTCATAGATATGGCATACAGGATTGGGCTCTTCGAGTCACTGTGAGAAAATTCTGTAAGGAGGTGAAACAATGGTTCTGGTGCTTGCCAAGACATTTGTTTTTAAGGAAATAGTTTACAAAAAGCACTGGATTATAAACCATCAAGCAGATTAAAATGTAGTGTTTATTTTAGAATTATAGAATATTTTATGGGTAGGACCTCAGAAGTTGTCTGATCAGTGCATACTAAAATCCAGTACATGAATCTTGCCCACATTCATCCTCAACTTACTCCTTCCACAATTTAGATATTTCATGATATTTCTACTTATGAAAATTTGGGAGATTTAAAAAAATTTCTTCTCTTTTCTTTGTATTTGCTTGAACAGAAACATGTATCAATTTGCTAAAAAAGGCAACTCTTACATTCTTAACACAGGGTCTCCATAGTCAGCACAAGAAAAGGAAATAAGAACATGGAGAATGTGGAGGGAGGCTATGAAAAGGCCCAGAGTGAAGACGTGTCACATGTGGTCACCAAGTGACCATAATATAATCACAGGGTCCAGCCTAGCTACCACAGGGGATGGGAAACACAGTCTTCCTACGGGCCCAAGAAGAGGGAATGAGATTGGGAAACATCTATATATATATATATATATATATATATATATATATATATGTTTTTAAAAGCTAAAAAAGGCAATCAATGTAATAAGAATCAAGATAAACACATGCCCCATGTAGTTTAGCTTAGGTCTAGAAAATGGGTGTATGTGTGCTGGTACATTCTAGGTGGGTGGGGATTCTGGAGAAATTAAGCACTATACAGAGTCTTGACAGATGAGAAGGAGTCTCAGTAGCCTGGATAGAGAATCAAACCAGCCACAACATTTCCTTATGCCAAAGCATAACCTAAAAAAGGCCCCAACTCTCTTCAATTCTATGAAGGCTGAGAGAAGTGAAGAAGGTATAGAAGAAAAGTTTGAAGCCAGCAGCAGTTGGTTCATGATGTTTAAGAAAAGCAAGCTGTCCCTGTAACATAAAAGTGCAACGTGAACCAGCAAGTGGTGATGCAGAAGTCTCAGAAAATTATCCAGGAGATTTAGCTAAGATAATCGATGAAGGTGGCTTCACCAAACAGCAGATCTTCAAAGCAGACAAAGCAGCCTTCCTTTTGAAGAAGGTGCCATTTAGGACTTTCATAGCTAGAAAGATGTCCATGCCTGGCTTTGGATCTTCCCATGACAGGTTGATTCTCTTGTTAGAGGTTAATGTGCCTGGTGACTTTTAAGTTGAAGCCAATCAATACTCATTTACCATTTCAACAATCATAGATCCCTTAGGAATTATGCTTAATCTACTCTGCCTGTACTTTTATAGATGGAGCAACAAAGCCTGGCTGACAACACATCTGTTTATAGCATGGATTACTGAATATCGTAAACCCACTGTTGAGATTTACTGCTCAAAAAAAAAAAGATTTCTTTTAAAATATTACTGCTCACTGACAATGCTTGCTGATAATGCTCTTGGTCACCCAATAGCTCTGATGGAGATTTACAAGGGTATTAATATTGTTTTCATGCTTGCTAATACAACATTCATATTGCAGTCCATGGATCAAAGGATTATGAAATGGTAAGAAATACTATAGCATTATGAAATGTATTTCTTAAATTTCATAAGGCTATGGCTGCTATAGCCCTTGATGGGTCTGGGAAAGGAAAATTGAAAACCTTTTGGAAAGGATTCAACATTTTAGATGTCACTAAGAACATTCATGATTCATTGGAGGAGGTCAAAAAATCAACATTAACAGGAATGTGGAAGAGGTGTATTTCAACCCTCCTGGATGACTTTGAAGAATTCAAGACTTCAGTGGAGGAATTAACTGCAGATGTGATAAAAATAGCTAGAGAAGTAGAATTAGAAATGGAGCCTGAAGATGTGATGGAATTCCTGCAATCTCATGATAAAACTAATGGGTGAGGAGTTGCTTCTTCTGGATGAAGAAAGAAAGTATTTTTGAGTAGAAATTTACTCCTGGTGAAGATGCTGTGAACATTGTTGAAATGACAACAAAGGATTTAGAAGATTATATCAGCTGAGAGAACTGACTCTGATTTTGAAGGAAGTCCTACCATAGGTAAAATGCTATCCACCAACATCTCATGCTACAGAGAAATCTTTCATGAAAGGAGGAGGCATTGTTGTGTTATTTTAAGAAATTGCCACAGCCACCTCAGTCTTCAGCAACCACCATCCTGATCAATCAGCAGCCATTAGCATCAAAACAAGATCCTCCAGCAGCAAAAAGATTATGACTCATTGAGGGTCCAGATGACCACTGGCAATGTTTAGAAATAAAGTAGTTTAAAATGAAGGTATGTACATTGTGTTTCAGATACAATGCTATTGCAGTTAGTAGGCTACGGTATGGTGAAAACATAACTTTCATATGTACCAGGAAACCAAAACATTCCTGTGACTCACTTTATTGCAACATTTGCCTTAGTGCAGTGATCTAGAACAAAACCTGTCATATCTCTGAAGTAAGCCTGTATATGGATATGCACATGTACACATACACCTACATAGGAAACTACATGCTAAAAAAGGCAAGTGAAACTGATTTTGAGTTCTAGCCTCCAGAACTGCAAGACAAAAAAGGTTTTGTTGTTTAAAGCCATCAAGTTCATGTGTTTAAATTTGTTACAGCAGCCACAGGAAACTACTGAAGAGTTTCGCCTTGTGGAATTGGTGTGGTTATGAGTTAGAAAATGCTGTTTGGGTTTGGAATTGAGTATAGAAGTTCAGCTGAATTTCACTGAAATCAAGGGTTAGGGCTCTGAGGCAATGGTACAAACACATTGCCCACTTGATTGCTCAGGTTCCCTGGGACAACACAAAAGCTGGAGTACAGAGATCTATTTTGGGCCCAGGCACCAAAGTCTTGAATTCAATGTGGAATTAGTGTCAGAAGGTTCAGTGGAAGACAAGAGATGTGGAGTAAAAGAAGCTAGAACCAAGTTTGATTAATGTCAAAGAAGAGGGATATTTACATAAAGTAGAATGAACAACTTTTACCTCATGGAGAGTGGAGATGCCTCTTGGACATCCAGGTAGTGCCAATGGGGCACCAGGAGAAAAATCAGTCTCATGGTCAGGGGCTGCAGGAAAAGTGAAGTTGCAGGCACTAAGCCAGATATCAGTTCAGAGAAGAAGGTGGAGAGCGGATGTATTACCTGATGTACATTTCAGTTTATTTGCTTATGAGTTTTCTTGGAGATAGATGTTTTCAGAATTAGATTATATATTTCTCCTTAAATCACCTATGTAATATCTGCACTTTAAAACACCTTTATTATTTATTTTTCTGTCAAGCATGATCATTTTAAATATCATTTAAAAATGGTGTTAAATGGAATAGAAACTTAAGGCAGAAGAAGCTGTTACATAAACATATTACCAGTAACATATAATGTCATTTTCTTGTTTTCCCCATCTTCTTATTTGTATAAATGTAAGGGGTACAAGTTTAGTTTTGTTACATGGATACATTGCATAGCAGTGAAGTCATTGCATAGAAGTGATAGTCTTAGTACAACTATCACCCAAAATGTACATTGTACCCATTAAGTACTTTCTAATTTCTTACTCTCCTCCTATCCTCCCACTTTTCCAAGTCGCCAATTCTATTATTCCACACTCTATGTCCATGTGTACACATCATTTAGCTCTCACTTGCAAATGAGAACATGCCACTTCCTCACTTATTTGTTTCATCAGAACCATAGGAACAAGGTGGGGATTATTTTGCATGAACAGCTGGCTACTTCTAGACATTAACAAATTAATTGGAAGTGATTTCTTTTTAGCAATGCACTATTGGACCTGTATAGGTTATATAAAAGCATTGACTTTCATTCAACTACTAAACTTTTTATAGACATTACAAACATGTCTGTTGACAAAGCTCGGTCTTTGATATGCAAAGAATATAACTTTGTTATAAAGTTTATAAAAGCTTATTCCTCAGAGTTGATCAGAATGACCTTCATCTTCAGTGGTCTGCAGAATATTACCCAGTCTTCACACTGCACCTTTCTGGTAAGAAGACAACATATTATCTCCGTTTTAGAGAATGAAAAGAAGAATGGGGTGAGTCTAAGTGATTTACCTACATTAATTATATCCTGAAAAAAGAGATCATAGCCCTCATTTTTTATTTGTAACCTCACCCTATCATTTCACTTTAGCTGTCTTTGGATGCACTAAAGAATGTGTTTTGATGTAAAGCTTTATGACTATTTTCAATTCAAAATCAATAACATTTCACACTATATGTAATATGGTAAGTCGATTCTGCTACACTTTGAAAATGTGAATTGGCTCCAACACGATTAATATATAAAGGAAGAATTTGAACATGATATGCAGTTCGTGTTCATGAAGTGCAATTTCATTCTCAGAAGCAGTAGGTAAACACAGAAAACCACAGCTCTTGCAGCTGGTCCTTGCAGCAAAGGAATACACAAAACTACCCCCATACACCTCAAATGTCCACCAGTTAGCTATATAACAGATAGCAGAATTGATTTACCATATTATATATACAGTGTGAAATGATATATAGTCTTTGGGTGTATTATGATCCACTGCCCCCACTCCTCTTCACATCTACCGTTACAACATTTTTGTTTTTCTGATTTCGGAAAACGCTCTTTCAACACTTTACTCACAAGCTACAACCCTTCTAGACATCCACTTCTGTAAGCAAAGTTCAGATTTTGTTCAAGTAAAGCGCA
Source organism: Cacajao melanocephalus (assembly GCA_963573385.1). Classification (NCBI taxonomy): domain Eukaryota; kingdom Metazoa; phylum Chordata; class Mammalia; order Primates; family Pitheciidae; genus Cacajao; species Cacajao melanocephalus. The sequence goes on along the minus strand of CAUYLG010013302.1, from coordinate 9,939 downwards.
ATATTTATTGCAGTATTTGTGTGTTTCTTAACCACTTAATGTGTGTAAAACTGCTACTCTTTTTGCCAGATTCTTATCTTGCTTTTATGTGTCACTGATATATGTGCACCTAATCCCGTGCTTTCCCAGATGCCCTTTGGTTTATATTGCAAGATATTACATAGGGCAGTGATTTTTAGGCATGTGTATATCACATTATAGAAAACTGTATGTGTAATATGGATCATCACACTCTTAAACCCCACAAACAGTTATCTAGCACTTGTTCATGTCAGCTACTATTCTGTACATGGTGGGGGATACAAAGATGAACAGTTCTGGTCCCTACCTTCTAGCATCATAGTTTGTCAGAGACTGTCAGACACATAAATGGCTCTAATGAAAAGTTATAATGTGCTCATAAATGAAGAGTTACAATAGTAAGGTGGGGGGAGAGAATAATTCTACCCCAGAGGATCTAGAAGAGTTTCCTGGAAGACATAGGGTTTGACCAGTGCACTGAAGAAGGAGAGGTGCCTTTAGTAGGTATGAGGGAAAGAGATAGAAGGGTTTTCTAATGCATCTTAAATGGCACTTTATTTTAGTTATTTTTTCTGTTTCTTTCCCTCCTCCCACCCTCCACCCTCTGAGAGGCCCCAGTGTATGTTGTTCCCCTCTATATGTCCATGTGTTCTCATCATTAAGTGGTACTTTAAAGATGCTTCCATCAATTGACAATTCTGAGTCCATGATGGTAGAACTTTTGAGAAACAAACTGCTAAGGAAAAATCTTCATGTACCAAAAACAGTTTTGGCTTTTTTTGAAGAGACTGACAATCAGGTGTCTGAATCAGGTAAACCTGATTTTCGGTATTCAGCCATTTTTCCTGAGAACAACTCTTTTCTCATTCTTACTGTCACTCTTCTCTAATCTTTAAATAATTTTCCTTTCTAGTGGTTTGTTTCTGCCTGAGCATTATTTGATAACATAGCTGTCACTCAAAAAGAATATACCCTCTTCTAGAGAAGCTTAAAACTCCAGAGGCATTTTTAGAGAGGAGTCTGGAAGGATGCAAAAGAACAGGAAAATGGAAAACACATTCATTGAGCACCTACCATATACCAGGAACTGTGCAAGTCAGTTTTATATATATGTGATTTATTTGATGTCACAATAATCCCATGCATTTACGTAATTCATCATGCCCATTGCAGAAGGGACGGAGACACTTGCTGAACCTATAGTAGTAGTTCTTAACCTTGACTGTGAATTAGAATCATGGGATGGGAAGAGCTTTTAAAAATCTCTTTACCTAGACCATACTCAGCACAGTGGAATTAGAAACTAGTGTGAAGGGACCCAAGCACTGATATCTTTTTCCCCCATACTCCTCAGGTGGTGCCAAAGTTCCGCCCAAGTTCAGAACTACTAACCAAGAAAATGTCTATCTCTGCTATAGTGGCTTCACACAGGAAAGTTTGAGAGCAAACTCATTAGATTGATTTAAATGGCAACTGTGTGTAGATGCTACCATTCACCTAATAATATAAAAGAAAAGAAGTCACGACATTTTCTTTTAAAGTTATTTTAAATTAGAAACTTGCTCATGTAGAATCTGTGGAATTTGGGAGCTGGTTGGTTTTGGGAGGCAATTGTTCAGTTCTGCTTAGCTAGGCTGGAACAAATTTGGGAGGGAAAATCAGACATATGAGGGAAGTTTCTGGGTCAGTCCAGTCAGGGTATTTATTACCATGGAGATGCCGAAAACAAAGAGTAGTCTAGATGGCCGGTGTAAATGATGCCCTCAGTTGAATCAAGGTGTCTAGAAGCAGTGTCTTGAATTAACAGGTATAGCACAGGCCTTGGGATCCAGAAGTGACGAAGGAAAGTTTAAAGTGGGAGGGACCAAAATACTTCAAGACAATGAGGTGAGCCAAGCACAGTGACTGTGTAACCGAGGCGGGATGCAGGGCCTCAGCTCCCTCCCCGGGCTAGCCAAAGATGCAAGGGGGACCAGAGCAGAGCTGCTCTGATCCGATGTTTTCCCGGATGTGCCCAGGTCTTGGCCTCTGTTGCCCCAAGAATGGGGGAAGGGGCCCCAGAGGAACGGTGAGCTTACCATTCAAATACATATCATGGACCCAAAGAGTTTAGCAGAGAGTGATTTATTAGGCAGAGAGAGAGAGAAAGAGAGAAGGAGAGAGAGAGCTCCCACGCTGCCGTAGGAGGGGAATCTGGAGGGGACATCCGCACAGGTAAGGAGCAGTGAGGTTTTTAACCCTGAAGTTATTCCCACCCCATTCATGTTCTCGTCCAACGAGAGGAGTTCTTCTTTCAAACTTAAGCTGGAGTGATCTTTGACTTTGATACTGGATTGGCTACAGAGCCCCCTCCTCCCAGAGCTTTCAGAGGGCTCTTTAAACAAAGAAGCTCACGTGGAATTTCTACCTAGCCCGTGCCAACAAAGAACTTTACTTCCCCTGATGGGGGCGTGGATGGAGGCATGGCGCTGGGAAATTCCTGCCTTTGAAACCACGGCCCTTGTGGACTCCGGAAGAGAAGATTTTGTTCCTTAACACAGTCCCTCAACTGGTGGTCACTCTTGGCAGGTGCCATGTAGGGGCAGGTTGGCTCTTACAGGCATCAGACTCCAGATGTCAGTAGCCAGTGAGGAATAAAAAATAATGACGTGACAATAAACTCCTTAGGTGATAGTATTATAATGTCCATTATTATAAATAAGGAAGACAGAAAGAATAGACTCTTGGTTTTTGGAGAGTGTATATGTGTCAGTTTAGGGGGAGGCTCAGGTTGAGGGTGATATGGGAGAGTCTAGGCAGAAAGAGAAATGATAAGTTTGCTTTTGGTACATATTTAGTTTGAAAGGCTGATAGTTTATTCCATGGAGGTGTCCGGAAGCCAGGGAAAGATGTAAAGTTGTTCTGAGTTTCAGTAGGTCACTGAAATATGCTGTCAGATACACCTTTATCCAGGTCCTTGGTTGATCAGTATTCCCCGAAGCTCTGGGGTCCCAATACGGCCTCCAACGGACTGAACTTGTTGGCTGTTTCTGTAAATCCTGAATAAAATCTCCAAGTACTCCCTGTATGTGTAGGCCAGAATTATTTGCAATGGCTTCATAAGTTTTCTAGAGAAAACTGTAGGAGTATATAGTTCTTTCAATAATTTATTCAGAAATGTCTAGGAGTTTGGAGAAAGCAGTTTGGAAGGGCCATGCAATTTCTGTCTTCTTTTGGTTTTGCTGCTCTTCGGTGGTCATGCTGGTTCCTCTGGGTTTGCTTTTCTCCCATTCTATTCTTTTACTGCTTGGTACCCAGGAGACTGATCCCTGAAAACTGCTCGCTTTGAAGATTCTGACTGGGTTCTGCCAATGAGAAACCCTGGCAGGAGATCAAAGTACAGGAGGAGAGATAATCAGGGTATTTCATCTCCACCTCCTCCCTTCTTTGGTACCACATCTTTGGCAGTTGCTGAAATACAGCCCTTGCCTGTGAGCCCCTTCTTTGTGGCTCCAGTTTTCATTGTATCTTGATAACACTATTTCCTCCCTTTTCTTCTTTAACCAAATAAATAGTAATTATTTCCTTTTGTTGCTTATCAGTGCCTCAACATCCCTTGTTGGTTCCTTTAACCCTTCCCTGAGCTCTGTAATTATTCCCTTTATTAAAGTCTCTTCATTTGAATAATCTTGGAGGAGGTGTGGTGACTTCTGTTTCTTCCTGGGATCCTGACTCATGAGTCCTGAAGAGGGACACTGGTCCCAGTACATCCTTAGCTCCAAGTGAGATCTCATAGCCTAGAGGAGCACAGGATTTCAAAAGAAGGCCACCACCTGCCACTAGGCGTTCCTAAATTTCAGAATTTAGGTCATTTAGCATGCCAGGATCTCCTATTAAATTTCCTACCTGTAGACTAAGAGGATTCCTGAAGATTCTTCGTGTTCCAACATAAATGTTAACTACACCACTCATAATTATAATAAGATGATGTTTAATAGATAAAACAGCCACTCTACAGACATCAGAAAGGATAGTTAAGGTTCTGAAAGATCTTTTAAGTGACATACCGTTTAGTCACTTGAACAGGGACTAATTATTAATATATTTTGCTTTTAATAATGTGTTAACACTTTGTTTGAACTGAAGTTTCAGGTTTTGAACTAAGCATTGGCTTACCCAATGTTTTTTCCATAACAGTTATTGAAAACAAGATTTTCATCTTATTCGATGTGATAAAATGATGCTCTTCCACCCTCACATAATAATAGGCAAGAGCCTTATTGATGAATGTGCTATTTCCTTCATTTGCAGGTAAGCACGTATATTGGGCTTATATAACTCCATGAGTCAATCAATCAAGAATCATAGTTATGACACATAAGAACTGGGACTTTATTTTCCTGCAATTACAATGTGTTGTTTCATATTTAGAGTTTTGAGGAAGACTTTAAAAAGTATAAAAGAAATATATAAAAATAACTAAAATAAGTAGAAGAACTTTCTGTGGTGCTTAAAAATAGGATAGTGTGAAATAAAAATAAAAGATTGAAGAGTCAGTAAATAAGTACCTTATGGTGTGACGGATACTGTTTACTCATCACCCATGGGGAAATAACATAAGGTTAAAAACCTTTGTTCTTTCAGCTCCTCTCCGATTTCTTGGCTGGAATTTCTCATATTTGAGGCATCTTTTTTACCTTTCTTTCAACAATTTTTCTGGGCCAGGCTTGACTACAGGGTGGGACAAAACTCATCTTGAAGGATAAACATGACAGAGTATCCAACTGGACATCAATCAACAGGGGCTGGGCAAAGAAGCTAAATCCAGCAACTGGCCACAGGGTGGGTACTGGGGTACCTCATTAGAGCCAGAGGGTTCAGTACTGAAGGTAGCAAGTTATCTTTATAACTATTTATGCCTAATTTTCTATGTTTTCCCTGTGTCTGTCATTCCATAGTAAATTTCTAGGGGCCAGGAATTATGTCTTCATTGTAATTCCTCACAGTACCTCATAGACAGCGTGGTGCTTATATTATTCATCATTGACTTAGAGTCAGGTCAAGGTTAACCTATAGGCACTAATGCTGACAGAATGAATGAAATCCTTTTTTTTTTGGAGCATAATTCATCTTCCATTTCATGTGATTGAGGAAGATATTATTCACTTTGAGATGAGGTTTAAATCAAATTATTCAATAAGATTCCTTCCGGTTCTAGGATTCCAGAATTAAGTACCAATTAATGAAGTCCCATAATGCTGATTGCCAGAAGAATTGATGACTTTGATTTAAGGTATATGCTAAGGAGTAGACCTTATGTTGGGTACTGCCTCATGGTATGAACAGGCATTCTTTTCTCAGATGTGTCCTGAGTGGTTTACATGTGTTTTGGGTGAGATCGGGCTTTCTAATGGGCACAAGAGGCAAAAAGTAAAGAAGTCTTCCTTCCCAGTATTCATGCAATTGTTACGAATCATCAGGGCTCATAGCAATAAGCTGGCTGTGGAGTTGATGAGGAGGCTGGTTGAAAAGCCCTATTAGAGGTGAACGGGGTCCCCTTCCTCGTACTCATTTGCACCTCTAGTAGAGTTAATGTTTTGAGTCTGAAGGACACTATGACTGTTATCAGTTTTATTGGACAAGTGAATATAAAGGTAATTAAAGAGACCATGCCTAATAACCCAACTCTTACAATTTAAAAGTAAGAAAGAGACCTGATAGGGTACCAGGGATATACCTATCATCCTAATTAAGTGCTAACAAGACAGTTGTCCTCACTTTGGTAACTTCAGTGTATTCCCTGTGTTAACTATCTCCAACCAGTGGACTCATCTACAATTCTTAATTCTGCTCCGTGGTTACCCTTCTTCATTCTCCACACCAGCAAGGTTTCTACGGGGTTCGGTGTTTAGCAGGTGGTGTCTCCAAAGCACTCACCCCAAATTGCCCATCCAGTTTATTCATTCATCCACCTTTTCACACCTTCCCCCTGCAGTTCAGATTTGGCCAAATTGCCATGCAGTTTTCACTTGTCATCTCCTCCAGTGTTTCTACTTTATTAAGCAAGCACATCTCATAAATGAAAACAAGAGGAGATGTGTGGCAAGCCCATTCTCTTATTGTACTTAAAATTTTAAAAATCACCTAGCCAACTTGCTGTGCTTCAGGGATGTGAGTAGAGATAAATCAAATATTTACATAAATCAGGTGAGGGCAGACAAATGAACATGCATAATTGAGTGGCAATTTTCTAAATCAGAGAAGCCTCTGGCTCTAGCTGTATTCAAACACTTCAATAATTTGATTAAATATGCCAAAAGGCAGAAAGTGTTTTTAGAAATGTCTAACAATGGTTTCTGATGTACAAAGCAAAGAAAAACTCTTGTATAATTACCCAAAAGCTCCCAATTTTATTTGAGAATTTGTTTAGCATCTCTTTTTAGCCTTTGTAATTATAAGTTTGAATTCTGAGAATGAATGGCATTGACATTTTCTGTGAGGTGGATTATCAAAGTGAAATCCAGAAAGCCTGATTGATCTATCAATATTTGCTGAATGTTAATTCTAAGGAAAAATGGACTAGCCATTTTTGTATATAGCCAACAGGCCCAGGTATAGTTACATGAACATGACACTAACCTAAATAGAGGATTTGGTGGTGATGTTATGACACTTTACCCCTGATCTTAATTTACAAAGAATAATTTTCTTTAGGCATAATAAACTTATACTGTGCACAGCAATGTAAATGGAGACTATTTGAAATACAGGAAATGATTATTCTCTATTCAAATACATCTCACCGAAACTACTGTATCTTTTATTTTCTTTCTTCACACATATTTTCTCTTGACTTTATTTCTTAATTTCTTCCTAATAAGACCTTCTTTCAAAGTAGTTTGTTTCTGTAATTTTCTAACCTTCGGTATGTATATAAAGAATTATGTTTTTAAATCCTTTCTAATATTTTACTTGGAATTTTAAAAGATAATTTCTGATCAAGTCTGAGATATTTCTTCAAAATTCAGTCTTTAGCAAAGAAGAGAGGTATTTGATTCCGTGTGTGACAATTGCTTATGGATACAAAATAATCAGTCAAGATGAGCTTGGCAAGGTGTGGTGGCTCATGTCTGTAATCCCAGCACTTTGGGAAGCTGAGGCAGGTGGATCACCTGAGGTCAGGAGTTTGAGACCAGCCTGGCCAACATGGTGAAACCTTGTCTCTACTAAAAATACAAAAATTAGCCAGGTGTGGTGGCGTAAGCCTGTAATCCCAGCTATTCGGGAGGCTGAGGCAGGAGAATCGCTTGAACCCCAGAGGCAGAAGTTGCAGTGAGCCGAGATCATGCCATTGCGCTCTAGCCTGGGCAACAAGAGCAAGACTCAGTCTAAAAATAAAAAATAATTAAAAAAAGAAAGATCAACTAGATACCTGATGAATGGCAGGGTTAGAATCTTAGAAGCCCTGAATTATTGTTGATCAGTTAAAAACAATCATGGAGTTTTTAGAACAAAGAAATGACGTAATAGAATTAGTCTTTTTACACAATGTGTTAGGTAGTGTAAAGACTTTTTTTAATACACAGAATTAATTCAGCATGCAGAAAAGGCAAACCAATGACATTTCTCTAATAAAGTTGGAATAGACAATTCAGGATTCTCATCAGAGACATCGGTGATGGAAAATAAGCTGCAGAATTGGCAAAATCCATTTTTTGTGTGTGTTGAAAACACTCAGTAAAATAGGAATTGATCGCTATTTATTTGAAATGACAAAACATACACTTTAGACCAAAAGTCAGCATCTTATTTAATGGGGAAACATTGGGGGCTTTCCCATGAAAGCTGGGAACAGAACAAGATTGCCCATTACTTTCACTATTATTTCACGTCGTGTTGTTAGTATCAGCCAAGAAAATTAGAAAAATGCAAGTAATTAGAAGTGAAAAGAAGAGATAAAACCACTTGTATTTGTCGGTGACATGGCATGGAGGAAAAACTACTACAGACAGTATTAGCCATTATAAATAAAAAGTCCGTGTTTAACATTTCAAGAGCCAATTGAATAGACTCTCATTGGTGAAAAATGGGACAGTTCAAATATTAGTAAGAATAATGAGCATAATTGACTGAAACACATCAAATGTGTTTAAATCCATGAGTTCACAATAATGCTAAAATTTAAAATTCCTAATTAACTACCATTTAAATTTAAATTTTAAAATTCTAATTATTTAGAAATAAATAATTTTCATATGCCAGGTTTTATTTGAAGTACTTGACATATATAATTTCACTAAGTCCTTGTACGTTTCATTCATTCAGTAAATATTTTTTAGCATTAACTAAGTGCCACATGCTGAGTTAACAGATGGGCATATACTATTGAGTAAACAGATGTGGTTCATGGCCGCACAGAACTTACAGTCTTGGAGAAAAAGCAGGTAGAAATCATACCCCAAGATAAGCAGAGGGTGGAATGAGCACATGTGAAGTTGAGGAAAATCTCTGAGAAACTGACACTTGAGTTGGCATCTGAAGGATTTGTTGAAATCATTTAGGCAAAGTGGGTGATGAGAAGAAGGGAAATGGGGAAAGATGTTCCAGTGAGAGAATGACAGCACTTGCACGGTCCTCTGCCTGGGTAGAGTTCCACATTTGCAGCCCTGGAGGTTTTAGGGTTAGAGGCACATGTTGTGGCTGGAGTGAAGGGGAGATTAGTCAGGATCCCGGGTGCTATGTTGCATATTTCATTTAATATCTACTTCTGGCTCCTGTAATTTGGCAACCTCTTTAGGTTTATTAGACATTGGTTTCCTCATTTTGGCTTTTTGGCTTTGTTTTCCTTACTTTTTAGGCATCTGAAGCTCTCAGAAAAGTAACTCCTTGCTCTCATTGTGATCCATAGGAACTGACCAACTGACCAGCTGGCTAAGCACCTGAATGTGTGTGGTGAGGGTGAGACTTAAAAACAGAGCTCAACATCTGAAATCTAGGAACGATTTGGTGCCAGTATTCTTCACACGAGGTTGGTGATGTGCTGCCTGTATCGCAACAGCATCTTCCTGGACTCATTTCTCAGTAGATGCTCTTTATTTGTTACAGAAAACTCTCTGATAAAGGACTAGTGGATGGTGGCAGAAGCAGAAGAGATATGGTACTTAGCTATGAATCATAGCGTCTTTCCCAAGGAAAGAATTCAGTGAAGACATATAGCCTGGGCCAATGTCATCTTCACACTCAGAATACTTGGTTAACAAATTGTCAGAAAAAAAATCAAGCAGATCTATTTTTTTTTTGAGAGAGAAATTAAGAAAGAAAGAGAGAAAGAAGAAGAAAGAAAAAGGGGGAGAGAGAACAGAATTCTTGCTCTATTGCCCAGGCTGGAATACAATCTAGGAATAGGTATTAAAAATCTCTTTTATGCTGATAATTGTGCTTAACGACAGAGAAAGGAAGGAATAAGGGGGAAAAATAACAAACAAACAGCCAACCAATATTTCATTTAAGTCTACGAAATGCTATACAAATGCTGAAGAGTGATTTACTTCCAATTATATAGTCACTTTCAGAATAGGTATAATATGATACTGAGAAAAATGTATGTTCTGGAGATCTGGGGTGAAGAATTCTATAGATATTCACTGAGTTTACTTATTCCAAGTCTAAATTCAAATCATAAATGTCCCTATTAATTTTCTATCTCATTGATCTGTCGAATATTAACAATGTGGTGTCAAGATCTCCCGCCATTATTGTGCGGGAGTCTAAGTCTCTTTATGAGTCATTAGAACTTGTCTTATGTATCTGGGTGTTCCTATATTGGGTGCATATATATTTATGATCATTAACTTCTGTTGTTGCATTGATTCTTTCACCATTATGTAATGTCCTTCTTTGTTTCTTTTAGTCTTTGTTACTATTAAAGTCTATTTTGTC
>CAUYLG010013300.1:0-45280 GCA_963573385.1 Cacajao melanocephalus | reverse complement strand
CCAGGCGACAGCTCCAGGACTCCAGACACCTCCAGAGCTCTGATGGGCTTGGAGCCTCTAGATACGGGCCACTGCTTTCAGCATGACAGAGGTCTCAGGGCATTGTTAAGCACAATTATTGGCAGAAAAGAGGTTTTTTTTCTTCTTTTTTTTTTTTTGAAAGAAAGAAAAAGAGAGGAAAGAAAGTGAGAGTGAAAGAAAGAAAAAAAAGAATGTAAGAGAGAATGAAAGAGGAAACCTCTTTTCTAGAGGTTTTTAATACCCATTTTTAGACTGCATTCTATCCTGGGCAATAGAATAAGAATCCCATTCTCTCTCCCTCTTTCTCTTCTTCTTTCTTTCTCTCTTACATTCTTTTTCTTTCACTCTTTCTTTCTTTCTTTCTTTTCTCTCTTTTTCTTTCTTTCTAAAAAATAAATAAAAAATAAAAAATAAAATGCACAGGTGTCTGCCGCTTTGAGGAACATGTTCTTTTATCTCACTTCTGCCTCTCTTGTTTTTCTCCTCTATTGCTATTCATGCTGCACATGCTTTCCTTCTCCCTCCAGCTGTTCCCTGCACAAGGCTCCTGGAATTGGCCTTCCAATCAGCAGCGACAACTGAACAGTTCAGCAGCCCACTAGCTCCTCTGCATCGGAGATTTCAGATACCATTTCTCTTTCTGATCTGTTCCTACCCAAAACTCTGTGACCAGACTGCCTAGTTCATAGGCCTTTCTCTTTCTCTTCTCTTCTTCCTAACTGTGGCCATTCACCACTCAATCCTGAGCCCTTTGTTCTTTACAGAATTTTTCTGCTTATACATGGCTCTTAAATCCAGGTAAGCGACCTCACCTAAACATTGTCAAACATGTGGCAGGCACTTAATATATATTGCTGGCTTGCTGGCTGACTTACTGACTGACTGACTAAATGAATGAATGAATGTAAATATTGTGTGAAACCAATAAAGAACCTTCATTTACACCAGAATGAAAAAAAATGACTAATTACTGGACAAGTTTTGCCATTCCAGTTTGTATAAGATATTGTTTATATACAGCAAACAACTAGGGGGCCTTTACTATGATGACTTCCCTACATTTAATTTTTGGAACAATGTTTTAATAGAAAATCTTTCAGCTAAAATGTTTCTCCTGTCACGTGGACAAATATTTATACTGCCAATATGGTGATTTTGGTAAGACTTGGGACATAATGCTGAAGGTCAAAAGGGAGAGTTAGAAATGCAGATAATTGATTGGATCTTGACTTAATGGAAAATAAAGACAGATAGAAATCTCTCAAGCACTTTTCAAGACCACAATTATCTTTATTTATTAATGGGAAATTGTGATAAGCGCTCTCTTTTTTTTGTAAAATATTTGGGGAAATGATAGTCTCTTTTGGCCTTCCCAGTCCTATTTAGCACATTTTTCCATGGAACCAAGACATATTCAGGCTGAATCTGAGGTGGTTCAAACAGCAGGCTTTCTGACTGGGTGATGGGAGAGGGAGGTGGGAGTGAACAAAAAGCGAAAGCAGTAATTTCTTCTGTGCCACCCCTTCTAGAAGCTTTCCTCAAACTAGATCTAAACTCGAAGTTCTGGCTCTAGAAGTGTTGGCCTGGTCTCAAAAAGTCTATTAACTCAGGGAAAATGCACAGGCCTCTGTTGCTGGAGAGTTGGCCTTGCCTGGCTATAGCTTTGGTTAACTCAAGAGTACAACAGACCTCACAGAGTGTTTTCCTCTGTTTCTCCTCCTACCCCTTTATTTTTCTCACAGGAGCCCCCTTGATGACATGTAATGAGATTCATTCCCTTTCTCTTTGGACTTAACAGAGAGCAAATGTTTCTTCTTGAACCTTATGAAATGTAGGGAAGCTAGTCATCTTTGACTAGTAATTTGACAGTAATTTTTACTGACCATTTTCTATATTTTGGGAAAATAATCCATTCTCTAACATTGTGTATGTGTGTGTGAATAACTTGTGTCTATCAGTCGATAGGTATCAGTATGTATTTAACCCTTATCCATCATCTGTTTCATATTTTTATTCATGATAAGATAGCTATGTTTGCTATGCTGGATGTTAATTTTATGCCCTGAGAAATAATTACATTCCTAATGTGGAAAAGATTAAGAGAATAATTTGATGAAAAAATTGTATCAAAAATAACTATTTGGTATGTGGTATAGTTTGGCTCTGTGTTCTCACCACCCAAATCTCATATCGAATTTAATTCCCATAAACACCACACGCCAAGGGAGGAAGCTGGTGAACTGGATTATGAGGGTGATTTCCCCCATGCTGTTCTCATGATACTGAGTGAATTCCCACAAGATCTGATGGTTTTTAAAGTGGCAGATTTTTCCTCCACTCTCACTTCACTTCCCTCCTGCCTTGTGAAGAAGATGCCTGCTTCCCCTTTGCCTTCTGCCATGATTGTAAGTTTCCTAAGGCCTCTCCAGCCATGTGAAACTGTGAATCAATTAAACCTCTTTCCTTTATAAATTACCCAGTCTCAAGTATTTTTATAGCAGTGTGAAAATGGACTAATACAATATGAAATGAAAATGTAAGAAGTTCTCACATTTAAAAATTACATATGAAATGAAAAATGTCAGTGCATAAAGGAATTAGGACAAAATAGTCCTAGTATAGATGACATACGATATATGAATTCCAAAATTTAGTAGGTATTTCTATGGCTTAGATATTTATACACTCAAATTTAGCAGGTGTTTAATAAGGATAAAAGGAAGAAGATAATAAAATAGGAAGGGAAGAAAAAATGAATAAAATACTGTGAAACATCTAAATGTGCCAAGCACTAGTATGTGGACTCCCACCTGCTATCTTGTTTAATACTCACAGCTACTAACTTTGGAAACAATACACTCTCTTTATAAGCAAGGAATCTGAATCTCAGAGACACTAAGTGACTGGGATTTGAGCCCAGGATTTTACACTTTGAGTCACCTTGTTAGAGAGGAAGCTTAGTATAAAAGTGATGGCATTAACATTAATTTTTCCTGAATAATACACAAACTTACAAATGTGGTGTTTATTTATTATCATAGAAAAAGTATTGACTGATCAGTTGAAGTACCTGTTACTCTACCAGAAAGACTAACTTTACTAACTTCCAAATGTGGATTTAAGAAAGCTAAAAAAGTAATAACAGAAGCACCATATGTACTAACATATCTAATATATACTGGCATGGACACAACTCAGCTCAAGTCACATCTGTATCTCGATTCCCCCAATGGATACATTTGTGATACACCCTATTTTGTTAGGTGAGTGACCTGAGCTGGGCCCATCATATTTTCTGCTTGGGTCCAGAAGATGTCTGGGGTCACATTGTTCCATGGCAGTGACCTAGGGACTAGTGTCATCAGGGCATGCTGATGAAGTCCCAAGAGCCATTCTGACTCCGTCTTTCTCAGAACTGTGTTAGTCAATGTGTTGGGGGTTCCCAAGAATACTTTCAGACTTGATGATTCCCTAGAAGGACACAGAACTCAGAAATGCTGCTGTACTCATGGTTACAGCTTACTACAGCAAAAGATACAGATTATAATCAGCAAAGCAAAAAGATACATGGAGTGAAGTCCAGGAGAAACTATGCACAGGCTTTCAGAGGTGAGTGACCTCTCCCTTCCAAGTGGAGCCACATAAGGATGGAATTATTTTTCCCAGCAATGACATGTGAGAACCCATGTGAAGTGTACCCAACCAAGGAATCTGGCCCAAGTCTTAGTGTCCAGGGTTTTTATTGGGGAGTCTATGACATAGACAAGCAGTATCCATGTGACTTAGCTACTCAGACTCCAGCCCTCTCCACACCCTCAACCCCAGCTAAAGAAGTATTAATCAAAATCACATTGTTAACATAAAAAGATCTGATCAAGGTGGTACAGCATGGCCAAGACCCCAGGTGCACACAAAAACTGAAGTTCACCATAAATATGGTGTGGCTCAAGGTCTCAGGCATAGAAAAGCCCTCTCTTAGGGGAGAATATTCCAAGGGCTCAGGGATTACCTCCCAGTAGCCAGCCAGGGTCCATTCTGAAAGACAGGCTCTTCTTTGAAACACAAAATCTGAGCACTGCAGGCCTGCTGAGTTAAGTCTTTCTTGCCCAGTTGGCTTTTTCTTCTTATACATTAAGACACATAGTATCCTTTCAACTGCTCTTTCTTCTTGGTTAAATCATCTAAAATTAATTTTATTTACTTGCAACAAAATGAGGCACAACTGACATGAGTCTAATTCTTAGTGTATAAACATTATTCTGAGTGTAACAATTTAAATGTCAGTGTTTCTCAATCACATAAGTGACCAAAAGTAAATTTGTTCTGTAAAACAGAAGTGTGTATTTTCAGAAGAACCTAATTGTATTTTTTTTTTTACTAAAATAGTCCTTCTTTATGTGCAGTTTCAGTTACCTAGGGTCAACTGTGGTCTGAAAATGCTACACAAAAAATCCCAGAAAGAAACAATTCATAAGTTTTAAATTGCACACTATTCTGAGTAGTGTGATGAAATCTTAGGCTGTCTCACTCTATCCTGCCTGGGACATGAATCATCCCTTTGCCCGGGGTATTCATGCTGTCTACTCCACCTGACCCACCTGCTTGTTACTTCATAGTTGTCTAGGTGATCAGATCAACTGCCAAGGTATCACAGTACCTGTGCTCAAGTCATCCTTATTTTACTTAATAATGACCACAAAGTACAAGTGTAGTTATGCTAGCAATTTGGACACGCTAAACAGATGCTGTAAAGTGCTTCCTTTAAGCGAAAAGATGAAAGTTCTCAATAAGAAAATGAAAAAAAAAATCTGAGCTTGCTAAGATCCATGGTAAGAATAAATCTTTTATCTGTGAAACTGTAAAAAAGGGGGAAAAAAAGACATGGTAGTTTGGCTGTCATACCTTAAGAAAAGTTATGGGCAGAGTAAATAATGAGTGCTTGGTTAAGATGAAAAATGCTTAAGATTTCATCACATTTGTGGGTAGAGGATATGAACAGAAATGTGTTTTAGTGGACAGTAATAAGGTTCAGTACCATTTGTGGTGTCAGGCATCTACTGGGGATCTTGGGACATGTCCTTTTTGAATGTAGTTTAACTTTTTAATTTTTAAATGTGCTAAAATACACATAATATAAAATGTATCACGTTAACCATTCTAAGTATACAGTTCAGTAGTGTGAAGTATTTCCACATTGTTGTCCAACTTATCTCCACCATTTTCATTTTGCAAAATTGAAACTATATACCCATTAAACAACAACTAGCCATTCCCTCTGTGCCTCAGCCCCTGGCAACTACCATTCTATTTTCTTTTCAATGATTTTGACTACTCTGGATACCTCTTATAAGTGGAATCACACAGTATCTGTCATTTTGTGACTGGCTTATTTCACTTAGCATAATGTCCCCAAGGTTCACCCATGTTGTAGCGGGTGCCAGAATTCCATCCTTTTTAAAGGCTGAATCATATTCTGTAGTATGGATATACCACATATTTTGTATCCATTCATCTATCAATGGATGGATAGATTGTTTCCATTTTCTGGCTATTGTGATTAATGCTACTAGGAGCATGAGTGTATCAGCATCTCTTCAAGCCCCTGCTTTCAATTCTTTTGGATATACACCCAGAAGTGGAATTGCTGGACTACATGTTAACTCTATTTTTACTTTTTTAAGAACTGACATACTCTTTTCCACAGTGGCTGCTTTGTGGAAGAACAGAAAACTACTTTGAAACATTACCAGCATATCATCACTTTATGATGTGCAAATTTCCTATGTATCTTCTACAATCTTAGAATCCCTATTGACCAATATCATGTAGCTAATAAAATAGGTTTTCAGTATTAATAATTTAGCATTTAACAAAGAAAATGGTAAAATCACCTGTCTCATGCCAGGACCATCTAGGTCCTCATTTGCCATCATCCATAATCACCTTTAGTCTTCCAGTAAGTGCTTTTTCCTCTTGCAGAAAGAGCTCTCAAAACATTTTGTCATAAAAAAGCTACATTTTTCTTTAAAATACTAAACACATATCCTATGGCTTAATCTTTGTGATTGCTGGGTACCTCGTGATACCAATAAAACTGAATCAGAAAATGCCTAGAAGAACAGCGCATGCCACAGTTAACTACTGACTTCAGTTGAGGCACACACACTACTGTGCACAGTCAGGGTGCTGAACAGGATGAAGAGTCATGACCTGAGATAGTCACAAAATTTTCTTCTGCACTGCATGTAGGGAGGCCTCAAGGCCAGGTTTGGTTCTCCATGTGCATTCTGTGCACCCTTGAAAATTCTGTGCACAGAACGACCCATAACTTCTAGAACCAGATAAACCACTACTTCCGGTTTATATAAGTTTCAAGTAGGAATTATTTCACAGGCTAAGAGATAGTATATGGAGAAAAATTCCCATCCCAGGACCATTCTGGATTTTGGCATGTGATGATGATTATCTTCTGGGTGGGAGCAGCAAGTTAAACAACAGTCATGTAGAGGAGCAGAAAGGAAGAGAGGTTAACCAGCAGATAAGGAGCAAGTGACCTCCCCAAAGGTTGGCAAGGAGGCCCCACAGTAATATGTCTCAGAATGCCAGGGTATCCTTGGACCATATCAAGGAAATCATGATTATAACTACTGACAGTAGTCAAATAAAATTAATGTCTAACAGGTTTTGTCATTTAATTCAGAAAATCTAATTGAATGTTTCCAATATCTCCAGAAACAAGGTGTAATAATTTAAAAATTGTACGTGTAATCTGCTTCTCTTTCACTCCCTTTGTAACAGCACTATTGTGATCATTTTCCACTTCTGCTTGGCAAAGGTGGGAAGATGACTTCCATCCTTTTTCTGTTTCCTGTAACAGATAGCATAATCCTTTCCACTTCCTTGATTATTTAATTTAATTCCCAAATAAATATTCCAAAGGCAATAACTGCCCTCCAGCTCAGCTTTAAATCTGCTTGGAAAACTCAGGTATTAATAATTTTCGAATGTAATAAAGTTTTTTTTTAACTATATAGTATTAAAAAAAGCATACTCTTCAAGTTATTTGTTTTATTTGGTACAAGTTGCAGTGACCCTTGACTCCTCTGTTTTGCTCACACTCAATATCTGATCCATCAACAAATTTTGTTTTTTCATTTTCAAAATTCTTCCAGTACCCAACCACCTCTCATCACCTCCACTGCCACTATCTTGATCCAAGTCACTAGTATCTTGGCTGGATGGCTTCAATAACCTCTAACTTATCTCCTTCCTTCTGCCCTTGCTTTCCTTCAGTCTATGTTCAGCAGAAGAGCTTCTTGATCTTCTTTATTCTCCATCTCCCCCATTAGGATATAAGCTTCATAATGAGAAGGTTTTTTTTTTTTTTCTGTTTTGATCACTGCTACAGTTTCAGCACCTAGGATATTCCCTAGCTTATTAAACAGCATTTAAAAATATTTATTGAATAAATGTATGATAAATAAAATACATTTCTGGCTGGGAGTGGTGGCTCATGCCTGTAATCCCAGCACTTTGGGAGGCTGAGGTGGGTGGATTACTTGAGGTCAGGAGTTCGAGAGCAGCCTGGCCAACATAGTGAAACCTTGTTTCTACTAAAAATTCAAAAATTAGCTGGGCATGATGGCAGGCACCTGTAATCCCAGCTACTCAGGCGGCTGAGACAGGAGAATCGCTTGAACCTGAGAGGAGGAGATTGCAGTGAGCCAAAATCACGGCATTGCACTCCAGCCTGGGTGACAGAGCAAGACTCCATCTCAAATAAATAAATAAATAAATAAATTAAATAAATAAATTTTTAAAGAAGGAACTTTGACAAAGATTAATATTAGCAAATTGTCTATTAATCTGCATAAACTTTGTGAGACCTAGATCTTTGTTAACCATAGCTAATATATTCTAGGAATAAGTTAATAAATGCTATTCATTTTGAAATGGGGATTTTCCTTTGTAATGTTTTAATTGCATATTTGAAAATAACTAATTCATTAGAATGTTTAGAGTTAACCAATTAAAGTAGGTTTATTTTTTCTCTGGCTTTATTAAGATACAATTGACAAATAAAAATTGTATAGATTTATGGTACACAAGATGATCTTTTGGTATGTACATACACTGTGAAATGATTAAATCAAGCTAATTAACATATCCATCATCTCCCCTCTTTAACGTAGCTTGAGAAAAACAACTAAAAAATTATTTGAGGGGTAAATTATTGCATTTATCTTTTCCTCTTTGCCTCTTTATCTTCCTGTCTGCGTTCATTAATAGTCTCATCAAAGTGTGTACAAGGAAACAGATGGGAGTAAAATTCTATTTGGAACATGTTTCCATGTTATCTTTCAGCACTACTGGTGGAAAGACAACTAAAGAAGAAGAAAGCCACCACTAAAGTGATATTTTATAACTACAGAGATGTCACTTAAATTCATGATTCACATAGATTGTATTTAAAACATGGAAAATGCAAAGTCTTCCTTTTAAAAGAGTGCATGCATCTAACTTGGTATTAAAACAAAATGTGCTCTTAATAAAATCTGATATAGGTTGAATTATGCCTACTCTCTAGAGACATGTTGAAATGTTAACACCTTAAAATACTGAAGAATGTGGCCTTATTTGGAAATAGTCTTTAGAGAGATAATCAAATTAAAATGAGGTCATTAGCATGGGTCCTAATCCAATAGAACTAGTGTCCTCATAAACTGGGGAAATTTGGACACAGACATAGACAGAGGCAGAGATTGAAGTGATACAGCTACCCAGAGACTAAGAAGGAGCCTGGCCTTTGAGCTTCTGGAACTCTGAGATAACAAATTTCTCACTTTAAGCCACCCAGTATGTGGTACTTTGTTATGGCAATTCTAGCAATTAATAGGGAACCTAAATAATGTTGTATACTTTTTTTTCTGCAGTTTTTCTGAAAAGTGAAAAGTTGTTCATATCATGCCCGAGTTCATCCCAGAGACAGTATTTAAAATGTTCAGTGCCTTCTGTTGATGGCTCCACAAATTTAAGGCTGGCAGAAGGATAAAGGACTGCTCATTGCATATTGAAAAGATGCTCCATTTATGGAAACACTAAAACATGGCTATTTGAGACATATTTCAAAATGAATAGCATTTATTTTTCCCCAAAGAACTTAGTGACAAGCAATCTATTTATCTCATAGTCAAATATCATAAAGATTGAATCAAAGATATTTAAATAAAAATATAATATTCCATTCTATTTGGCAAAATGAGAAAATTTGAAACTCCAAGCATCTGATAATACAAAATGATCAATATAAATATTAAGATTACTTATATATGTCTAATTTAAAAATCTAACTTTTAACAAAGGCTTTTTAGAAAGATTGTTCCTTTGGGTGGCGGAAGTACTAAATAACTATAACAGCCTACGAATCTTACATAAAATTTAGGAATTTTCAAAGTAAAATTTTAAAACATGAAAAGAACCATTTTTTAACCATAAAAATTTAAATATATTTATCTTAACATAACTTCTTTGCTTAAAAATGCAAGGACTATGCCATTAAACTAAGACATCTGTGGTCATTAAGTGAGAATTCCTTCAAATTCAAGTCCACACCACCTCTGTCTTCGTCTCTCTGCCTATCTCAAAGTTAGGCACAGCCACAGCCACTTTCCTATTCCCAATGCTAGTCTCAGAGAAGGGGAGATATCTACTCTGGGACAAACCTACACCCTCCGCCTGTGGTCTTGATTTCTTCTCTCATACTGCCTCCTCCAGAGCCTTGTTCCTTCAGAATACCTCTCCTTGCCTTCTTTTTCAGCCTCTCTCTCTCTACAAGCTCTTGATCATTCCATTCTATAGAGGTGCAGGCTCAAGATCACCCTTTATTAAAACAGCTTTACCAAAGCCAATGTTCTGTATCAGCTAATACTCTATCTCACGAACATGTAATGTATATTAAGTGTACTAACATCCTTTCCTCTCATTGACTCATCAGCTCACTAGAATCTAGTTTCTACTATAACATGACCACTCCCAATGGCGGCCAGTGACTTCCAAACTGCCAAATCCAATGCATTCACCTTTACCAACTAATTTCTCCATCTAAACTGAACTTACTAGCTTTTCCCCCAAGCCTCTTATATTCCCTATATCTGTGAATAATCTTAATCATTTGCTCAGGTCAGAAATCTAGAAGGCATTCTTGACTCCTTCTCCTCCAAGATTCTAATAATTCCTCAGTTCTATCAGGTCCATTCCCAAACATCTTTTCAATCTATCCACTTTTCTCCACTCTTCCACCACTACTTTAGTCCAAGCTGCCCTCATCTCTCATCTGACTTATTGCAAGTTCACTCCATCTCTAATCTTTCTTGTTCCTGCTCTAATTCATGAGAGAGAGAGATGTTCAGGGTCAGAATGATCATTTTATTTTCCTGTCTAAGGTTCTTTCATGTCTTCCACTGCCCATAACACAATGTACAAACTATTTTAATGACCGGCCTTTGACCAATTCTCAGTTTCCTCTGTTGCCACCCCATTCTTGGTCATATGGTTTGGCTGTGCCCCACCCAAATTTCATCTTGAACTATAGTTCCCATAATCCCCATGCATCATGGGAGGGAGCCGGTGGGAGGTAATGGAATCGTAGGGGTAGTTACCCTCATGCTGTTTTTGCAATAGTGAGATCTCACAAGATCCGATGGTTTTATAAGGGGCTTTTCCCCTTTTGCTTGGCGTTTCTCCTTCCTGCCACCATGTGAAAAAGGATATATTTGCTTCCGCTTCTGCCATGATTGTAAGTTTCCTGAGGCCTCCCCAGCCCTGTGGAACTGTGAGTCAGTTCTAGCTCTTTCCTTCATAAATTACCCAGTCTCATGTATGTCCTTATAGCAATGTGAGAACAGACTAATAACCCGGAATCTACACTTTCAGGCATTCTGAACTACTTTCCTTCTCTTTCCTGTACCATGCTTTCTACTTCTCCACTTTTGAAAACATTTGTTCCTTTACCTACCCAACGCCAGGACCTTTCTCAAGTCCAGCTTACATGTTTCCTTCTCTGAAAGTCTCTGATGCCCTTTTTCAGATTACCTGTGTGTGTGGCTGGCTGTGCTTGTCATGTGTTCATTGTCACCCTGCACGTCTCCTGTCATGGACTCACCACATACACTTCATTGTGATTGTCTCCTGCTAGAGGATCAGTGCCATGATGGTACAGCCTGTATCTGCCTTTGTTCATCATTGTATCCACAATCCCTAGCACATAACAGGTGTTTAATAAGTGTTTGCTGAATGAATAAATAAACAAACAAATGAAGCATGCAAGGATAAAACAATGATTAGTACCTGTTAAGGACGGAATGTTTGTGGTCCCCCCAAAATTTATATGTTGCAACTTTAACCTTCAGTGCAATGGTCTTTGGAGGTGGGGCCTTTTGGAGGTAATTAGGTTTAGATGAAGTCATGAGGGTGGTCTCCCCACAATAGAATTTTTTAGTGTCCTTATAGGAAGAAGAAGAAGACAACCATCCTTCTGCAACCCAGGAAGAGAACCCTCACCAAGAACTGAATCTGCTGGCATCTTAATCCTGGACTTCCAGCCCCCAGAACTATGAGAAATAAATGTTTGCTGTTTAAGCCACCTAGTCGATGGTATTTCATTAAAGCAGCCCAAGCTGACTGACAGTATCCATGCTTAGGAGTCACAAGATCGAAATCTGGCTTTGTCCTTTACTTGCTATGTAACTATGAGCTTATTAATTAACTCTAAGCTTCTGGTTCATAATCTATAAAATAATTAAAATAATGCATTTTCTTGTGTGAGGATGAAATAAATAAGAGATAAAGTTGCTAAGGCACAGTAATTGGTACATGGTAAGAACTTTAAAACATGTTTTATCAATAAATGCTGACAAGCTAGCTGTGAGTCAGAAACCTAACTTTGAAAAACCGTCACTAAAAATCAATATTGGGCTAATTTAATAAAATACTCCACCTTCTTTCATTAACAGAGCTAACAGAATAGAAAGATACAGGTTTATTCTTGAAAAGTGAGAAAATTACAAGTTTTATGTCTAAAAATGGAGCCCCATCCCTGAAAGAAATTATCAGGAATATGAAATAAAAATAACCCACTAATTGTTAATGTTATACCAATTGTGATTTGCAATGTTTTGCATAACTGGAGAAGCATTAAGACCTCAATTTGAAAATAAACATCAGAAAAGAACAGATAATTATACCCACAAGTTTTAATGATCTACATCTGTGTAGTAGAAACAGCATTAAAAAAAAAACCACGCAGAAAATCCTTAGGTGTTTTTCTTACTTATAATAAGATTTTTGTTTTAAGAAAAGCATATTTTACATATAATAATAAATGTAAAAAAGAAAAACAAGAAAAGTATATTTAAAAAAACAGATTGCAATCTTATTTGTATACTAACTCTTCATACTGCTGTCATAATATTTATAAAGAATTGTTATACTAGAATTAACTGTCATCAGTAAAAGGCTTTGTTTTACTTAATTATAAGTCGAAAGTTTATTAATTTGCAACTGAGCAAAGCAGTCAAGCACAAAAGTAAAACTTCATATTAAAAATCCCCCCCAAATTTATCTTCATAAGCATCTTCTGAACATCTCCCAGGGCTCCCAAGAGTGAAGGACTTTAGGAGAGAAGGATCAACATTCTTTGTTCTCAACTAAACATCCCAGCTCTTAAACTTGCCACTACCTATTATTAAAGCTATATCTGGAAACGGTAAATTTAACTCATAAATGGTTTGGTTGCTAAGTTTATCTAAAAACATTCCAAAGCACAGAGCTAGTTATACCAGGATATCCATGCAAAGAAACATCAAAAATGAAAGGGGAGACAAGCTCATTATCTCCAACATTCCAGGGTTCAGTTCCAACCCCTAACTGTTAAAAATTTTGAAGGGTGTTTTAATAGTGCATGGACATAGTGATTCTTAGAACTTCTTAGAGTATATTAAAATCATAATTGTGCATATCTGTTGATATTTATCCTTCCAGAAATTTATCCTAAGAAGAAAATATCACGCGCGTGCTCAAAGATGTATGTCCAGGACTTTTACTGTAGTATTTGATACAGTATGAAACAACTGAAAACCACCTAAATAATCCTCAAAAGGCAAGTGGCTAACTCATTACAGATAAATATGAAAGTTTATTTAGCCATTATAATAATTACATAGTTCTATCTATCGTCATGGATTGATGGGTGAAATAGAAGCTCCAGAAAAATATCCTATAAAACCATTTATATGAAACCATGTGTAGAAAAATGTTGACCAACATCTTAATGATGACTGTATCTGGATTATGTAATTTAAGTTACTTTTACTTTTTTACACTTTCTAAAAGTTTCATCATTATTATTTACAATTATGTAACCTAACACCATAAAAAATAACTCTATTTTCATTTAAAAAAAAAAAAACTTTTCCTCAATTGATGACAATTCTGTAGTACAAGTAGTGGCCTGGTGGCACCAACTGAGGCTTGAAAAAATAAGCACCCATGTCATCAATCTTATGTGTTCACTGCCTTTTTACAGAGTAGATTCTGGAGCAACTACTGGGCCAAATTCCAATCTCGCCAAAGTGGTTTGTGGGAAGAGAGCATAGGAAAGATGACCCTAGTTTATCTTGCATCTAGACAGGTCACTCTAGTCTTCTTTCATAGCTGGATTGTGAGTATATTAAAATCATAATTGTGCATATCTATTGACTACTCACTTCTAGAAATTTATCCTAAGAAGAAAATATCATATGAGTCCTCAAAAGATGCATGTCCAGGACTTTTACTGTAGTATTTGATATAATATGAAACAACTGGAAACCACCTAAATAACCCTCAACAGGCCGGGGGAAGTGTTTTACTAATTTTTTCCTGTCTTCAAGGGCTAGCATAGACACAAAGTAAGCAGTGAGTCTGTCAAATGGGAGTAAAATAAGTTGTCATGCTTTGCTTCTGCACTACCAAAATGGCTTTGGGGAAGACCCTAATCAAAACCTGTTTATAGGGTTGTGCTTTACATACTACAGGCACCACTCTCAGCAAAAGTGAGGAGAAAAAATGGGAAGATAAAATTGTTTTACCATCTAATTCATTTAACCAATTATGTAATAATACAGACTGTTCCTTTAAAAATTATCAGTGAATCCTCTAACTGAATTCAGACACAATTGTCCTGTCATCTGAATTCATTTTTATAAATGTGATATCTCCTGGTTTGCTTATGTTTTTATCAGCAGTACAATAAATTAATTGTATTATACTGTACCAAGACTAAGATTTACTTCATATTAGCATTAATGTTCAAAGACATTAATATATATGTATATTTGTATATATACGTATATTTGTGTATATATATATACATGTATATATACAAATATACGTATATATACATTATATACATATAGTATAATATATATACAATATATAGACATATAGACACCTAATGTCATTTAATGACAGTGGGGATAATACCAGGATGATTTCAGTCCTTTGATGTCCTATTACCATGGTTACTTTTTTAAATCAAAGCACCAGAGATGAGAGCACAGACACTATCACAATCTCTTTAGATAAAATCCTTTGCTTAGCACAGAGCACTTACAGCTTCTTTGTGTTCCAAATAGAAACAAACACACACAAACAAAAATCCAGCCCAAATTCTCCTATTGGTATGACATACACATTAGTATTAGAAAAAATAATTGGATGAAATAGTTCCTCAAGATTCACAGAATTGACATGAAGTAACTGCTCTTGACCCTAGCTATAAGTTCATTTCTTCTTAGTAACAATGCTAGCAAATGCCACTCATAGGCAACAGCTAGACCAACCAATAAGATTGCCACTATCATTGATTAGCAACAGTGAAAACAGTAACAGAAGCATTTTGGTATACTGGGCATTTAATGATTTACTGGCTCAACGTAAGTAAACCTGTAATGCTGGGTGGTTTTCTTTACCTTGGCCAGATGAGAGTTGATCCATTTAGTGAAAGTTCGTTTTTGTACTATCTCTTGCTCATCTAGAAGGAAAAAGAAATCTGGTTAATAATGTAATACATCATGAGGTTGTATAATGAGAAAAAGTCATAGTTACACAAATCTGGAAAGAATCATAAAATCATTTTATCTTCTCATTCATTTTACCAATTATTGTCTTGAAGGGAAAAGTCCACAAAAATCCACCTATATCATCATATAGACTACTCCTTTAAAAGTTATATGCAAATGCTTTAAAATTTGCCACATGTTAGCCCTATATTTACCTTCATCCATTTATTTAAAATTCACTGATGACATACCTCAACAAACCTATTAAAAATAAAAATTCACCAAGACCACTAAGTGCTGAGTTTTATGCTACGTGCAAAAGGATACAGAGGGCTGAATAGGGCAAGGTCTCTGCTATAAAATATCTAGAGGTAGAAATGGACAAGCAAGGGCTATGAATAGCAGAGGGTTACGCAGTAATGCAATAAGACAGAGCTGTATACATGAAGCATTAAAGGAACTTCACCTAGATGGCAGTGTGGTGACTACACTATGGAGTGACCTCCAAAAATTCCCACTACATGGAGTCCCCATTTTTGTGTAGGCAGAATGTGGGCAGAACCTGTGACTTGTGTCTAGCGAATAGGATATGACACAAGTGATGAGAGGCCATGCTTGTGATCATGTTACTTTATGTTACTCCAGCTTAGCTGACTGGAGTGAGAGATTCTCCTGCCGGCCTAGCCTAGAAGAAGCAACCAGCCAGGTTGTGAAGTTCCTTTGGAGAGGACCACAATGGCAAGGAGCAAGAGGCTCCCTTCAGAAGTGAAGTTCAATCTCAGTGAGCAGCCAGCAAGACACCAGGCCCTTGTCAAACAGCCACAGATAATGAATTCTGCTAACATTGTGACAGAGTCCAAAAGTGGATTCTCCCACAGTTGAGCCTCCAGATAAGAATGAAATCCAGCTGATGCCTTAGTTACAGCTTGCGAGACCCTGAACAGCTGATACAGCTAAGCTTTGCATGGACCTCTTACACGCAAACATTTGGAGATAATAGATGAATGTTGCTTTCAACTGCAAGGTTTGTGGTACTTTGTTATGTAATAAGAGAAAACTAATATAGAAAGGAAAAAAGGTAGGGTTTGGGTAGACTTTAATTAGAGGTATAAATAGATAAAAATGATATTGGTAGTTTGACAGGAACAGCATAGAATCTGTAGATTGCTTTGGGCAGTGTGGCTATTTTAACAACATTGATTCTTCTCATCCATAAGTATGGGATTTTTTTATTTGTTTGTATCATCTATGATTTCTTTCAGCAGTGTTTTATGGTTCTTCTGGTAGAGATCTTTCACCTTTTTAGCTAGAGTATTCCAAGGTATTTTAGCGTGTGTGTGTGAGAGAGTGTGTGTGTGTGAGAGAGAGAGAGAGAGAGAGACGATCGTAAATGGGGTTGCATCCTTGATTTGGCTCTCAGCTTACACATTACTGGTGTATAGAAATACTACAGAATTCTGTACATTGATTTTGTATCCTGGGAGGGGGAGTGGGTTGAAAAACTACCTATTGGGTACTGTGGTCACTAACCAGGTGACAGATCATTCATACACAAAACTCACGACACACAATTTACTCATGTAACGAACCTGCGCAAGTAATCCCTGAACCTAAAATAAAAGTCGAAAAGAAAGAGATGAAAGCCACAGAGAGGGGTGTAGTTTGATATTTTCAAAAGAAGAAGCGAATTTTATCCATACAGCAGCATGTACTGAGTGTCAGCTATTTGCAAAATAGTAAACACTATGTTGTGGAGGAAATAAACAAGATATAATTTCAATTCTTCGCCCTTTGAGGGATGATACTCAAATCTCTGTCTCTGTCTCTGACCTTGCCTGTGCTTCAGCCCAAACCATCTGCTTGTCTACTAGAATGCAAAGCCCATGAGGAAAGCAACTTGGTTCCCAAAGCCTTCAAGTATGACCAAGAAGAATGAATGAGTGAAGAAAATAAATACAAAACCTTTTAATTTGGAGATATTTTGAATCTATCTATAAAACTGATGGAATACATTACATCTAATGTATTTGAAATATGCTCTTTAACTTTCAAGTGTATATCAAAAGCAAATCAGTATAAAAATAA
This sequence comes from Cacajao melanocephalus, assembly GCA_963573385.1. Lineage (NCBI taxonomy): Eukaryota > Metazoa > Chordata > Mammalia > Primates > Pitheciidae > Cacajao > Cacajao melanocephalus. Next base: position 28,076 of record CAUYLG010013300.1, on the reverse strand, counting down.
GCAACACTTCCTATATACCAGGTACTGACTTTTAGATAAATCAATCACTTCATATTTTAATTATCATTTATTATTATACATCACATATAATATTATGTATGCATTAATCCATTAATTCTTGTCATAGATCTATGAGCAGGAACTATTATAATGCCCGATTTACACACAAAACTGTCAAGACACATAGAAGTTAAGTATTTTACCGAGGTCATCCAGCAGCAGAGCCAAGTTTCAGAATTCAGAAATCTACTAGTTTACTATGCCATTACATTGTCACTCAAAGGTAGCATAAAAGTTACCACATTCATCTATCAAATATTTATCTCGTGAAAATTATAAACCTATAGTTCAATTTTTTTGACCTGAGAATCTTTAGGTTGTATAAATAAAGTTAGGTAGCAGCAAAATGATCTTAACTAATCAAGGTAGGTTTGATAGAATTTTGAACTTTATAATGTGTGAAATCCAATTCTAAATCTAAATTAGACACAGGTAGATTATATGTAAATTTTTTACACTCAATTTGAGATTATACACTCTTTTATTAGCATCACAAAATATCACTGTTTAAAAATGTTAATATAAATTGACATATGTTAATGTATACTGTTATAAATTTAAATATATAATCTATTGATATTACTTCTTAATATAAATTGTTATATTTTCACTAATATAGCCTTTAATGAAATAACAGTAGTATTGTAACGATTTCATCTGAGTTTATATTTAGACTTCAGCTAAATGGCCTTTTTAGAAAGCTCAAATTATCTTTGTTATAGCACAGCATGCATTTAAATGTCAAATTCTTTACATGTTTCTTTTTACTATGGTTGCAAAAACAGATTTTATTAAGTCCTACAATTCACTTTTTGTATTATTAGACATAGCTGAATTCAAAGTAAATATTTTTCTATTTTTACTTACCTAAAAGAAAAAAATAAATTTAATTATTCATAAAACCCTCATTTTTTATGTAAAACTTGAAAACTTTAACCCCAAGATTTGGTAGTTATATCTGATACCAACAACATAAAATGTTTAATCTGTGGAAGTAACAGAAACATGAAACGAATGTCTACCAACTTGTGTTATAAATTTAACAAACAATAACATTTCTTTTTAATGCTGTTGACAAGGAACCAAATGAATCTTCATGGCTAGGTCTATGAAGTTCCTAAGTATAGTTATGCACTGCATAATGATTTTTTTGGCCAATGATGAACCTCATATATGGCAGTGGTGCCATGAGATTATAAACACAACTGAAAAATTCCTATTGTCTAGTGACGTCCTGCTATTGTAAGGCAACCCATTGCCATTTCTATATTTAGACATGTTCAGATACACAAAATACTTACCATTGTGCTATAATTGCTTACGATATTCAGTACAGTCACATGCTGTACAAGTTTGTAGCTTAGGAGCAAAAGGCTATATCATGTAGCCTAGATGTGTAATAGTCTATACCCTCTAGGTTTGTGCAAGTACACTCTACACTGTCCCACAACAATGAATTCACCTAGAAAACACATTTCTCAGAATATCGCTCCATTATTAAGCTGCATATGACTTTACATGTCATTATATTTAATGAACTTAAATAAATTTACAAGAGAAAAACAACCCCATCAAAAAGTGGGTGAAGGATATGAACAGACACTTTTCAAAAGAAGACAGTTATGCAGCCAACAAACTGCTCATAAAAATGCTCATCTTCACTGGTCATTAGAGAAATATAAATCAAATCCACATTGAGATACCATCTCATACCATTTAGAATGGCGATCATTAAAAAATCTGGAGACAACAGATGCTGGAGAGGATGTGGAGAAACAGGAACACTTTTACACTGTCGGTGGGAGTGTAAACTAGTTCAACCGTTGTGGAAGACAGTGTAGTGATTCCTCAAGGATCTAGAACTAGAAATACCATTTGACCCAGCAATCACATTACTGGGTATATACCCAAAGGACTGTAAATCATTCTACTATAAAGACACATGCACAGGCATGTTTATTGCAGCACTGTTCACAATAGCAATGTGTTGGCACGAACCCAAATGCCCATCAGTGATAGACTGGATAAAGAAAATGTGGCATATATACATGATGGAATACTGTGCAGCCATAAAAAAGGATGAGTTCATGTCCTTTGCAGGGACAGAGCTGAAGCTAGAAACCATCATCCTCAGCAAACTAACACAGGAACAGAAAACCAAACATAGCATATTCTCACTCATAAGTGGGAGTTGAACAATGAGAATACATCATACACCGGGGCCTGTCAGTAGGTGGGGGCTAGGGGAGGGATAGCATTAGGAGAAATACCTAATGTAGATGATGGGTTGATGGGTCCAGTAAACCACCATGGCATGTGTATACCTATGTAACAAACCTTCACATTCTGCACATGTATCCCATAACTTAAAGTAAAATTTTTTTTAAAAAAGAGCAAAAGTTAGTATCTGGCTTACAGAGCCACTCCCCCCAAAACAAACAAAATGTGCAAAAGACCCGAGCAGGTGCATCCCAAAAAGGACTATCCACATGGCCAGTTTGCATATGAAAAGGTGCTCAGTCTCCCCAGTCAACAGGAAAATGCAAATCAAAACCACAATGAGACAGTACTTACTACGCCATTACCCACATGCCCTTGAGTAAAAAGACTGACAATACCAAGTGCTGATGAGAATGCAGAGAAATAAATCTCTCATAAATTGCTGGAGGGACAGAAAGTGTACAGTTACTTCAGTCATCTGTTTGGCACTATCCACTAGATTGTATGCACACCCTATGGCCCAGGAGTTCCATTTTTAAGTATGTATCCATCAGGAATACATCAACTAACTTCTGAGACAGTGCAGGGACAGGGCTTGTCTTCAGCTCACCCCCACTAGAGCATTATTTCATGCATTCCCATTGATCACAAAACCCACACACACAAAAAAATGCTGTGGGTTTGTTGGTCTGGAAAAAAAAACAAAAAACACACCACTACCTCACTGACATACCTGCAGTCATGTAAAGAAAATAACCACATTGTTTTTCTGCACTCTCATAATGTTTAAAAGAATAAAAGAATGTTTAATTCTTCTACATAAAGAATTCCAGAAACTGACCCTAGGAAATCCAAAATATCCAACCAAAATTGCCAATGTCCCACCTCAGGAAGGAATGCTAAACAACTGATGTACAGCCTTGCTGCCACCAACCAGAATACCAAGCTGGCTCATTACTCAAGACAACCATCACCAGCAGATAAGCTGACCCACATCCACTACCCCTCACTTGCTCTACCCAGCCCAGCCCACAATCCCTACCTTGATATCAATTTCTTCTTAATTCCTGCTTAATTAAAAAATCCCTACCAGCTCATTTCAGGGAGTCAGCCAGAGAATCCCCCCTCTCCTATGCTTCCTCCCTCATGCCTGGGCATAAGCTCCAATAAAGCCTTGCTGAGAAAACTCTTTTGGCCTCATGACAATTTCTATTGCATCGAGAGCCCAAGAACCTGTGGTCAGTAACACTCTGAGCAAAGAAAAAGGTCCCCTTTCCTGCAGGAGATGCAGCTTTGCATGCAGCCATACATTTGCTGGGTGGAGTGCAGACTGTTTTTCAGTTGCATTTGCCTCTCTGTCTGGGTGCCTTTGGGCAGTGCACAAATATCAAACCCTCCCTGGCAGCCTTGCCTAAGAGAACAGATAGATGATAATTACACATCTATTGGCCCACCAGGCACAGGCACACATGGAACATGTACTGGCACAGAGATACTACTGCCTGGGGTCGGCTGGATATTGGTTGATGTCCCTTACCGCATAACCTTGTGTCTTTTTCTGGCACCATTTCAGTAGAGCATTGCGCTTGGAACCGCCATATTCCCGGGCCAAGGCCGCCAGAGGGTCTTTTCTTTCCACACTGGTTAGAAGGAAGGGCACATAGTTAGGAGAAGATGCTAATATTTAGAATCCTCAAATACACAAGAAACAAATACTTACTTTAGAAAAGCAAAAGTCTACTTCATCCAGCAAGACTCTCAAGAATAGTCGAATTAGTCACATTACTATTTTATGATATCTCACAGTATAAAATAAAAATTAAATTGTGCTTCCTATCATAAATCTAAGGAGAGTTGTGTTACATTTTGTTTTAAAATCCATCTGTTGGTCATCCATCTAGTCTTTTCTTTGTTAACTTAAGTACAATATTATTTGAATTAAAGATACCTAAACAAAACACACCCTACATCTTTCAAGACTAAACCAATATCTAAATGACACGTAAAAGGTAGATTCTCTGTGAGCAGTGGCTCACATCTATAATCCCGGAACTTTAGGAGCCAAGGCAAGAAGATCGCTTCAGTCCAGGAGTTCAAGACCAGCCTGGGCAACATAGCAAAACCCCATCTTTAAAAAAAATTAAAAATAAAATCATTAGCTGGGCATAATGGTGTGCACCTGTAGTTACAGCTATTCAGGAGGCTGAGGCAGGAGGATTGCTTGAGGCCAGGAGTTCAGGGTCATAGTGCACTATGATTGTGCCACCTCACTATAGCCTGGACAACAGAGCAAGACTCCATCTCCAAAAAATAAAAGTAAACAAATTTTAAAGGTAGACTGGAAGGGCATATTAAAAACACCAGATATCCTGCCATTGTTTATCTCAATAACATAAATGTAAAATTGAAATAGGAATTTTACTAATTTAACTTTTCATTATGAAAGGTAAAATATCAATTTTTACCTTTATCAATTTTTCATTATGCAAGGTAAAATATCAATTATGAATAGCATATTCATATACACATAGCCTTTTGTATGCATTTCTGGCATAAAGAAAAGGGCAATTCAGAATAGCACTAATTCTGGTCCTTAAAACCTCTTTCAATTATATAAATCTCTTGCACTTATATAGGACAATATGTAATATCTGGGGCTTTACATTAAACCTCTAAAACACATGACTTCATCTATTTGGATCCAAATATATGCAATACCCAAAGGTGTAACAAGACCTGAATTAATTCAGACTTTCATAAATCCTTCTATGATATCCATATTTATAATTATAATATTTATTAAAAAGCTGTTACCCCTAAAGTAGCCAATTTTGTATACTGATATATCTACTCATTCTTAAGTTTTATTAAGTGAAATACTATGTGTGTTGCACAATGCAAGGGGCTGGAAGAGATACCAGAATGTAAGCTGAACATTTACTGTCCACTAAATTATAGCACAAATGGAGACAATGGCATGTACTGCGCAACAGTGTTTCACACGACAAAGCAGTACAGAAACTAAACGCCCAAAACAGCGTAGACACCAAAGTCAGAGAAGGGATATGTCAAAGTGCCAGGTATTAGGTACAACTTCATGAAAGGTTTGACCTTGAAGGAGAAGCAGTATTTACACTATGAAAGGACAAAAGAAAAATGATTCAGGCTAACACCTTATACACAAAGACTTGCAATCAGAAATTCTCATGTGGTATTACAAAGACAGGGACTAAAACAGGCTCAGGTGGAGGGAAGAACAGAGCCGTTCTGGAAGGTGGGTGGGGTGGTGCTAAGTCGTGAGGCATCTAGAAGACCAGGATTAGGAGTGTGGATGACAGAGTCATGAGAGATTCTTGTGAGATCTGCAGCAAGATGTGCTCAGTGCTTCAGAAGATTAACCAACACAGAGAAGCAGGGAAGACATAAGAAAGAGAAGCAGCAGTTGAAAGAGTTTTGCTGTGGCCTGGGTGATCAGGGGCACTGAAAATGGAGGAGCTGACAGAGGTGTGAAAGCAAAGACCAGCTCTTAGTGACCACCCTGCTGGTCTTGCCATCCTCTGCCTCTGCCAACCCCTCCTTCACGTCCTTGTGAAAGTCCTTAAACACTGATTTCAAAATGCCTCTCCAAGCCTTACATGCCACTGTTTTCTGATGAATCTCCTTAAAATGCAGGTCCAATCTCACTGTACAATCTCAAAATCCGAAACTAAATCCCACAAACTTGGTGGTTCCCCAGTGCTTTACCAAAATAATGCACAAACCTTTTCCTCAGCAATGAAGATTACTTACAATATGGCTCCAACCTGTCTTCCAGCTGGAATGTCCTAGTCATCTATTCATCCACCCAACAAATATTGACAGAGAGCTTGTTATGCATATGTATGGCAGGGTCCCCGCCCTCAGGAAGCCCATAGTCTAGTCCAGACACACAATACCACCCACATTCCCTGAACACTGTTCCACAGCATGCTTGTAATGGTGCCTTTAGAGCCCTTGGCAGAAATGCCACTTCTCTCTAGACTTCTTGATCCAACTAACAACCTCTCAAGACTTTACTTATGCTGTATTGTTTTTTACAGCCCTTAATTCCATTTTGCACACTACTGCTGTCCAGTGTCCTCCTTTTAGACTCACCAAGGGCAGGCACAGTGTCTTAGTCATGTTTATGCAGGAAATATTTGTAGACGTAAATTGGCCACAGGGACAAACAGCAAGAATAAAAGGTAATCAGCCCGATGTTTTTCTGATTTCCTATTGTTTGAAACATGATACCTGAGTTTGCTTTGTGGTTTCCATGCCCTGGTGGAAGCGCTCAGCAGTCTCGTGTCCCCGAAGCCCAGAGATGGGGGTCTGCTCAGTGACTCCAGTGAGGGACTCTTGCGGAGGTGGGGGTCCGGCTTCAGGGCCTCAGTCCTTCCCTTTAGAATATCTGTGGGAACAACCACATAATCACCCATTCCTGAAGCAGCAGCTCTTGACTGCCATCATATTTCTTCTCAAATATAATACAGTTCTCATTTTATCCTCGAGTACAAACATATATATAGTTTCTGAAGTAATAAAAATGGAATAGGGATGTGGATTCTCCAGGCAGGACCATGACATCATTTATAGGATCTAGCGCCGGATCAACCTCTTGTTCAAAAATTACTGTGAATTTCAAGACAATGTCATCAGAGCATTACACCAAGCATGTGCTCTTCCAAGGGCCCTGTGCAAGTGTCCCCAGGTAATATCTTTTGTTTTAATTGACAGACATCTGAGAGATAGTAGCAGAAAAATGCCTTGTATGATGATCAGATCACAGGCAAACAAGAAGCTGGTAACCAAGAAAAATTATTTTACAACAGAAAAGGCCATTCTAGCCACAGGGCCTGGCTTGCTAAAAGAGAAGTAAAAATCATTCGTTCAAGGCTCCTTTCTGCTGTCATATTAGTCTGCGTCAAAACAGGTAATGAAATGGACTGAAACCTCCAGATGATATTCCTTTTTCTTTTTCTCTTTTAGAGACAGGGTCTTGCTGTGTTGCCCAGGCTGGAGTTGGACTCGACCTCCTAGCAATCCTCTGCCTCAGCCTCCCAAGTAGCTGAGACTACAGGAGAGTGTACCACCATGTCTAGCCAGATTATATTTCCTAAACGATAATAAAAGAATGGAACAGGAGAAACTTTTCAAGATTGTCTAGTTTATATTTATAGAGGCAACTGGAGCTCAGAGAATTAAGTGCCTTGTTCGAAGCTACACAGCAGGCCAGGGACCAGGATGAGCCACAGTTGTCCCTATGACCTGCAAACAGTCACAGAAGAAAACAATCCTTCTACAGCTCACAGCCATCAATTGGGGCAGTAAAGTTGGGAGTGAGGCTAGTCAGCTCTAAATACCAGAGAAAAACAGTATTTATATCACTAAAGAGAACAACAAGAACAGTACATTAATCTTTGGTTTCTGCAGCTTCCAATGACCGCGATGTTGACAAGCAATTTCTGGAGATTGCCAGAAGCAAGTTAATTGTCACTGCGATCATTTGCTGTAATAACAGTAAATAGAATCATCCAAGCAGACAGGTGCCCGGTGGGGGTAAAGTGGGGAGGGTTGTCAATGAGGTATTAACTTCAGAGCAATAGCTGTTGTGGTCTCAAGTTCAGTATGTATCTTGTCAACTAAAAGAATGGTTTCTTGGACAGGCATGGTGGCTTATGCCTGTAATCCCAGTGCTTTGAGAGGCCAAGGCAGGTGGACTGCTTGAGGCCAGGAGTTCAAGGCCAGCCTGGACAAATTTGTGAGACCCTGTCTCTACCCCCCAAAAATTTTTTTGTAATTAGCCAGGCATGGTGACATGCACCTCTAGTCCCAGCCACTTGAAAGCTGAAGCAGGAGGATCACTTGAGACCAGAAGTTTGAGGCTGTAGCGAGCTATGATAATGCCACTGCACACCCACCTATATGAGGGCAAGACTATCTCAAAGAAAACCAAAAAGAACGGTGTCTCTAAACAACAGGAAACTTTAAGGCTAGTGGAACAGAGAAGACACAAATATCATCTACCAAAGGCTTACCTAGTACACTTAAAAAACGGTTGAGATGGTAAATGTTATATTATGTGTCTTTTACCACAATTTTTCAAAAACCCCACACCTAGCACTATGCATATAATCTAGTCATTCCCTCTTCTGTGCTACACAGCGGCGACTGTAAGCCAAGTGGGCTTCCCGCTCTGCTTTGGCCTCCTCCACTCCCCTCCTAGCACGGGACACTCAGGCCTGGTCTCCTGGGGCACAGACTCTCTCATTTCTCTACCTCCACTGAACTCCATCTGTTTGTTCTTACACTCTTGACTTTACACTGGCCTTTGGTTTTCATTTCTTCCTGCTGGGAAGTCATTATCATGACTTGGAGTCCCACATAAACTTTCATCACTTCTTTAGAAAGCTATCACTCAGCGCAATCACCAGCTTCAGCACCAAGAAGCACATGGTAGAAAGAATCAGGAGACTTACTGGCCCGAGAGCCATTCAAAATCACTGCAGCCTTAATAAGCGACTCAATCTCTGTAGGGCTTGAATCTCTCCCATGTAAAATTCAAGGAATGGGCCGAGATCATCTTCAAATTCTCAATTGTCAGTGTTTATCCAACTCTAAAATCTTTATTTAATTCCATGAAAAAGCAAAGAAGATTATTCAGAAGGGAAAGTTCCCTCATAGAAACAACTATTTTAAGAACAAGCCCGATTGTGCTTGACCAAGATCTAAAGGAAGTACAGTTGTAGAAATTTTATTTTATGCTTAGAAACCAAAGGATTTCTGTCCATGTGATGCAGACTTTTGGCTTTCTATCCTTCCTACCGGCACCCATAAACAGTTCGTTTAGTGTTCCTTTTGACTTTTTTATTTCCTAACAGTGACCACATAGACATACACAGGTTCTAAGGCCCAAATTCTGGACAACCTTAACTTCCCACTAGGCTCAACTGCTGTTGTCCTTTTAGTTCTGGGCAGGTAAACTGGGTCAGCAGAGAAGAACAGGTGAGATTTGCACAGCAAACACTTCCACAGCACTTACCACGAGCCCAGCATGTTCTAGGCGCTTTAATGTGCTAACTCAATCCTTGATATGATCCAATGAGGCAGACAGGATTATTTCCATTTTAGAGAGGAGGAGACAAAAGCACAGAGAGGTGGCGTGATGGGGCCAAAGCCAGGCTGAGCAGCAGTGATGAGACTCAAATGCATATGTCCCTGCTCCTGGGTCCCCTCTTGATGGCTGCTTCACATCAGCCAGTGACATAGGAGATGAAGTGCAAACTCAAATGTGATGGGTGGGGACAGTTGAATGCAACCTCCACTTTACAACCAGGATTTGAGTTAAAACAAAACAAAAAAATAGACACACACACACACACACACACACACACACACACACACACAGTGTAGCAACAGGAAGAGGACTGCACTAAAAGACAAATACCTTTAAAGAGGCAACTTTTAAGAACTGCGGAAGTAGCAAATTCAAAATCAGGTAAGATTTTTCCCCTAAAAGTAGTTAGTTTTTAAAGATTAGAAAACATGCTCTTGAGATTCACTTAAAAAACAACAGGCCAGGCACAGTGGCTCACACCTATAATCCCAGCAGTGTGGGAGGCTGAGGCAGGAGGATCAGTTGAGGCCAGAGGTTTGAGACCAGACTGGGCAACAAAGCAAGACCATGTTTCTAAAAAAAGAAAAAAAAACAACAAAGTTGGGCCTGTCTCCCTAGCACAAGGGCACTGAGAAGTGCAGCTGGCAGGAGACAGACATTTTCTCCTTTCGTCAGCTGCACTGCTGCATCTAACATCCATGACACATACATCATTCGGGGGTTGAAATCACCTGCAAGAAATGTCACTGATTATTTTTCTAAGCTCAGTTTCACGCAAAGAAATGAAGAAAAGTTAACTGCATGGAAAGATAAGTAAACAGTTCTTCATGTTTACATAATTTACCTGAGAGGGGAAGGTCTGGAAGGTCCAAGCGTTGAGTCACCCCTCTGCTGGCTGGCCGCACACTGCTGTAAGTCGAATGCCTCTGTAAAAACCAGGGGGACAACAGCATGGTGAGCTGATAACATCAAGAATAGCACAAACACAGGTATGTGTGCGTTGTGCATGGGTGGGTGTGCAATAGTTCTTAAACACAGTGGAATAAGCAGAGGGGTTTATAATTAACTCATTTATTTGAATAGGCAATACATGCAATTAATAGACACCAACCTCAAAAGCGATAAAAAGGACAAATAGTGGAGAGAAAGTCTCCTTTTCCTTCCCATCCCCCAGTTCTTCTCTCCAAGGGTAATCATTATTAATTAGCTTTGTGAATACCTTTCCTGGAATGTTCTATGTATATTCAAGGACGTGTGTAAAAGTATATTTTTTAACTGCCAATAGGTATATGAAAAGATGCTTGACATCACTAATCATCAGTGAAATGCAAACCAAAACTACAGTGACATGCCACCTCACATCTATTAGGAAGGCCATCACCAAAAAAACAGAAAAATCTCAAGTGTTGGTAAGAAAGTGGAGAAAATCAAACTCCTGTGTACTGTTGGTGGGAAGGTACAATGGTGTAGCCATTACGGAAAACAGTATGGAGGATTCCTCAAAAAATTAAAAATAGTAATACCAAACGATTCAGCAAGGCCACTTCTAGGTACTTGCCAAGAAAATTGAAAACAGGATCTCAAAGAGATATTTGCACCCTCATGTTCATTGCAGCATGATTCACAACCGCCAAGAAGTGGAAGCAACCCAAGTGTCCACCACCAGATGAATGGATGAAGAAAATGTGGTATATAATACATAATGGAATATTATTCAGCCTTAAAAAAGAAGGAAATCCTGTCCCATGCTACAACATAAATGAGTACTGGAGACATTATGCTAAGTGAACTATGCCAGTCTCTGAAGGACAAGCGCGGCGTAACTCCATGTTCGCGAGGAATCTAAAGTAGTCAAAATCACAGAAGCAGACAGTGGAGTGGTGGCTCCCAGAGGCCTCAGGGAGGGGAGGTGGGAGTTGTTCCATGGGTACAGAGTTTCAGCCAGGCAACATAAAAAAGTTCTAGAGGACAGAATTATGGCGGCAACAACAGATACTGGGGAGGGCCAGAGGAGGGAGAAGCAAGGATTTAAAACCTGTTGGGTACTATGCTAACTACTTGGGTGATGGGATCTGTCATAACCCAAACCTCAGCATCCCACAATATATCCATGTAACAAATCTGCACATGTACACCCTGAATCTGAAATAAAAGTTGAAATTATTCAAAAAAAATTCTAGAAACCTGCCACACAATATTGTGCTTATATAGTGCTTATATATAGTTAATAATATTTAAAAATTTGTTAGGAGGGTAGATTTCATGTTGTATTCTTTTACTGCCATTTAAAAAAGCATTTCAGAATGCAAGTAAGCATGATAGTATTCAAGGAAAAATCTTGAAAAAAAAAACCTTTGTTTTTCTAAAAACACAAATGTTATCATAACATTACATTGTTTTGTATACCGATTTGTTTCTTTCACTTACTGTATCTTGGGTGTCATTCTCTACCCACCATCACCCACCATGTTGGCAGCTTCCCATGAGAAGTGTCACAAGAGGCCAAGCACATGGCTCTACGGCCAGATGTCACCACCCACCTGTGAGACTCTGCGTTACTTCATTCTCTGTGCCTTATTTTATCTGTAAAATGGCAATGATACTAAAAGTACTTACCTCAGAGAGTTATGGGAGGATTAAATGAGTTAAATCCAGTTAGAACAATCAAAACACAGCCCAGCACATGGTAAGCATTCTGTGGATCTTAGCTATTTTCATTACCATAATTTATTTTAGTGATTCTCTATTGATATTGATATTAGTATTAAGAACAATACTGTAATGAACATCCTGGTACATTTGTCTGTGCAGGGCCATTCTGAGGCTTTCCAGAACATGCTTTCTCTTAGAGGCTCTACTTCATATCACTTTTTTTTTTTTTGAGACAGAGTTTCACACTGTCACCCAGGCTGTAGTGCAGTGGCATGATCTCGGCTCACTGCAACCTCCGCCTCCTGGGTTCAAGTAATTCTACTGCCTCAGCTTCCAGAGTAGTTGGGACTACATACATGTGCCACCACACCTGGCTAATTTTTGTATTTTTAGCAGAGACGGGGCTTCACCATGTTGGCCAGGATGATCTTGATCTCCTGATCTCATGATCCGCCCGCCTCGGCCTCCCAAAGTGCTGGGACTGCAGGCGTGAGCCACCACACCCGGCCTACTTTGCATCACATTAAACGCAATTCCATATACCCATATCCCACAAAAATATAATGGTTGTGGTATACAGTTTTCAAAAGTAGTTTTAATCTTGCTTTTGAAGTTGGATGAACAAAAGTAACAATATGGGGCATTCCTATCCCATTCACAATCTTGTGGCAATATTTCACCATTAAGTATGATGTTTGCTGTAGATCTAGAATAGAGACCTTTTATCAGATTAAAGAATTTCCCTTCTATTCCTAGTTTTCTAAGAATTAATATCTTTCCATAAAGAAAGATATTAATCTTTATTAACTACATTTTCCTGCCACCTCTAAGATGACCATATTCTTTTTTGTTTTTTTTTTTTGGAGATAGAGTCTTGCTGTATCGCCCAGGAGTGCAGTGGCACGATCTCAGCTCACTGCAGCCTCCACCTCCTGGGTTCAAGTGACTCTCCTGCTTCCCGAGTAGCTGGGGTTACAGGAGTATGCCACCACACCCAGCTAATTTTTGTTTTAGTAGAGATGGGGTTTCACCATGGTGACCAGACTGGTCGTGAACTCCTGGCCTCCAGTGATGTGCCTACCTTGGCCTCCCAAAGTGCCAGGATTACAGGTATGAGCCACTGCACCCAGTCAACCATATTCTTTTTACACCTTTGTTAATGTGGTGAATTCCTGTAGTTGGCTTCAATTTAAAATCACCTTGCATTCCTGGAATAAACCCAACATGACATGATCTTTTTCTTGTATTTCTGAGTAAGTTTTTCCAAGATTTTGTTCAGGATTTTTGCAAAGAGGTTCGTGAGAAAGACTGACCTTTTAATTTTCTTATCTAATAAAGTTCTTGCAAGTATTAGGGATCAAAGTCTATGCTGACCTCTTTTCTAGTCTCTGAATTTACTAAGGAAGATGTTATTTTATCCTTAAATATTTGCGAGGTTTCATGGTGAAGCCATGAGGGCCTGGCATTTCCTTTAAGGAAAAGATATAAATTATAGGTGATTGAGATTTTCTACTTTTTCTTATGTAAGTTTAGCAAGTTAAATTTTCCTAAGATTTTGACCACTTCATCAATATTTTCTAATTTATAGCACAAAGTTGTAATCTATAATATTCTCTTGCTATTGCTTTAATAATTATGAGATCTTTAGTGATGTACCCATTTAAAAATTCCTGATAACAGGTAATTTATGCATTGGCTTTTTCAGATGTTTTGAATTTTCATAGTCCTTTAAAAGAACAAACTCCATGCAGAACTCCTTTAAATAGTCTTTTCACTATAAGTATCCTAGCAAAAAAAAAAATCTGGTTTTGTCAGACCGAAAGCATCTGTCTTTTGTGTTCACCTTTGAAGGGTATTAGCATTTTGAAGGTTATTTTCACCAGGTAAAGGAAAGTGGGTGTTTTCTTTTGGCATTTTGCAGATGCCATTGCATTGTCTTCAGGGCATCCATCATTTTTCTTGAGAAGATGTCAGTTTTGCTCTTGCTCCTTTGACACTGAGGTGTCTTTTTTCTTTTGTGTGCTTTTAGGATGCTTTCTCTTTAATATCCAGCAGTTTTAACCTATGTGTCTAGGTGGTTTTCTTTGTATTTATTTCACTTGGAGTTCATATTGCTTCTTGAATGTGGGCTTGACATCTTTTACCAGTTTTGGAAATTCTTGGTCATTATTCCTTCCAATATTGCTTCTGCCCTTTTCCCATCTTTTGGGGACTCCAATTACACATGAGATCTTCTCACTACATCTCATATGTTTCTTATGTCCTTTTCTCTATTACTATCTTTTTTCTCTGTGCTTCAGTTTAGATGTTTCTACTGACTTGTCTTCAGTTCTTTAAGCCTCTCTTAAAATCTCTAATGGAGTATTTTATTACAGATTGTGGTTTTCTGCAGAAATTCTCTACTTTGTCCCTTATTTTGTTGACTGCATCATTAATCTTTGTTGTCTTAGGGTTTATGTCTAATAATATCAATATCTAAATCTTCCGTGTCTGTTTCTGATGTCTATTTTTTCTCTTGATTTTTCATCATTTGGGTTCAAGCAATTCTCCTGCCTCAACCTCCTGAGTAACGCCACCATGCCCAGCTAATTTTTTATTTTAGTAGAGACAAGGTTTCACTACGTTGACCAGGCTGATCTCAAACTCCTGACCTTGTGATCTGCCCACCTTGGCCTCCCAAAGTGCTGGGATTACAGGAGTGAGCCACCATGCCCAGCCATATCTGGTATTTGTAAAAGTTACTACACGACATTCTACATTTTAAAATGTGGTTATGATTAAAGGATCTAGATGATGTAATTGTCTGCCAGAGAGTATTTACTTCTGTTTCCAGAAGGCAGTTAGAGATAGGGGAAGAACACCTAAATCCAAACCCATGTTTTTATAGGTTTTAAGACTGAACAAATAAGACTTGCTTAAGATATTTAGGAGAATATTTTAATAATCGAATAGCTAGAAAGATATTTTAAGGCAGGAAACAAAATCTTAAAAGAAAACACAACACAAAAATGTAAAATTTCTCTTCAGTAAAAGATAACTATTAATATAAACAACATTAAAAGATAAGAAAGATAATAGAATTACATATGAAAAATGCACAATATATCAAGATTTCTTAAAAACTGGAAAAAGACTAACACTTCAAAAGAAAACCAGGCAAAGTATGTAAGTTTCCATATAGACATACAAAAGATAAATGACCTATAAACATATGAAAAAGTGCTTAACCTTATTGATAAAGTAAAGCTAGATATTATTATTCATTTACTTAATCTTCAAACTTTATAGACAGTGTCAAAATTCTGGGAAAATAGTACTGTGAGTGGGAGGGCAAACTGAAGGGCAATGCATCTATCAAGTTTCTCAACATGCTGGAACAGGTCAAATATATTTCCTTTTCTAAGACTCCATTTTCCTTTACTAGGAATCAATTTATAGAAGATCTCAAGAAGGGCTTACTCAACTCCATCCTCATCTCTTTGTAGGGTGACTTACTGAACTATAAGGGACTGGGAAGCTAAAGGGTATATATACTAGCCAAACTCCCTTAAAGCTTGGCTCATCAAGTGGCCTAGCTTCTGTCAAACAGGCCCCCTCTCAGAGCATCTGGAAGGTGCAAGGGAGTATAAGACATCCCATCTGCAGCTTCTCCTGGCAGGCATCACTGGAAAGGCATTAGCGGCTCTGTGGCAGGGAAGCAGAGGTTCTGGGGTCTGTTCCACTGTTTTCTGGGCAGTATGAGGCAGGCACAGAGCCTGCTTTGCTGGCATGGACTGCAACTGTGGCACTGCTGTCCTAAGGCTGATCCTAGATCTTGGGCAGCAGTGGCAGTCCTGGGTAAGCACCTAGAGGCAGAAGCTCCTTTAAAGGGCCAACTTTCAGATGCTCTGGGAACCTTTCCTGGAAGCTCAGTGCAGTCTAGAGCTTTCTCCAGCCCTCCCAGTACCAAAAGCCCTGTATTAAATTCCTTTCTGCTTAACTATCGATCTCCTGGTTTTAACTAATGATCTCTGATATTTGCAAATGAATCTTGATATACCCTTTTTAAAAAAGTAGCCCCTTAAGTAGTCAAATATTTGTACAGGGATCTTCACCATAATGTTTTTTGGAATAAGTTAAATCTGAAAAAACCTAAGGTCTATCAGTAGAAGAGTAGCTAAATAAATCACCACATATTATGTAACCTTCTTTAAAAAGAACTGTTTCTCCAAATATTAAAATTTGAAGATATCACTGATATATTATTCATTCAATAAATATTTATTGAACTTCTCCTATAATGTGGCCATGTGCCAGTCAGTGTTATAGACAAGAGATATAACAGCAAGCAAAATGAACAAAAATCTCTGACCTCATGAAGCTTACATTCTGATGATAAAGTGAAATAAGTATTGGAATCATGCATGGTGTAATCCAATTTACAAAACACACACCCTACACACAGACACATACACACACAGACACTACTATGTGTAAAGAAAACCATCTAGAGGGATACAGAGCAAACCATAAGCAGTGATTATTTCTGGGGTTAATCTACCTGCATTGGAGAGACGGCAGCTGCTGGAGCAGTCCTCACCGGTATCCCACTTAGGGGACTTCTGGGGGTCTTATGCACAGAAATATTCTGTCCAGCTCCACCTGCCAAGAAAAAACATGGGAACATTTATATGTTGTTCCACTTCAAAACAGCTGATAGTTCTTGATTTCTCGCTACTTTTTTTGGTGGCTTCAGGAGTATCCCTGTTTAGCGAAATATTTACTCTATTATCCTTTTCTTCTCTGGCCTAGAGCTGAATTGGGGAAACAAGAAGGGAGGAGTTAGCCGAGTAGAGGTCAGTCTTAGATACAAGACAGCTGAGCAAAAAGAAAATGTACAAATAATGAGGTACCTAGGAAAGGAAGGAAAAGAAAAGTTCTTGTACGAATTATTACTGTTAATTCATTTCCAGTCTTCACAGACATGAAAGGCTTTCATGTCTTTGAATATGTAGAGTCTAGTCTTAATCTAATTTAGGTGCAAACAATTTTAGCAGAGACAACCAGGTACATCCTAGAATTAACTTTTACTACAGTCTCCCAATACAATGGCATGATTGTTGCAGTCTGGGGAAGACAGATATTGTTACTGGGGAGAGATACATTCTGTTTCTTCTATTGCCATGTTTATGTATGAAGTATAGATATGCATCTTTCTCATATAGGAAGATAAGCATGACTAAAGGTGAACTGTGAGTCCATCAGACGGTATCAGGAAAAGCTGGGAACACACCTAGATCAGGAGTGACAGCTTAGCACAGGTGCTCATGTACAAGACCAGGTAGAAAAATGTCTAGCAGGCTGCAAGATGAGGATAGCCGGGGGATTACAAGAGGGCCAGGTGCACAGATGTGATTTCTCGTTTCCTAGGAGATGAAGTCTCTAGCTGACCTTTATAATTCTCATGAGACGGCAAAAAGGCTTAAAGTAGTGACCTGAATTTAATGGCTATGAGAGGCAGAAAAGAAAGGTAGCAAGGCAGGAACTGGAGGGACAGAAGAGGTAGAGAGGAAGAGGCTGCATTTGTGTTATTCATGTACCAGGCTCTCCATCGGTGCCTCCCCGGAGCCTCGTCAGGCTCCTGCATGCAGTGGCTGCACATGGTAGGACCTGGAAAGTGCCCTTGTGGTTGTAACAATGTAGGGCCAGGGTGTAGTAGACAGAGTAGACATATCAAATGTCGGGCCAAAATTTGAATTTGGAGCTTTGCTTATAGAAAAAAATGATTAAATACCTGGGCGTCCCAAGTCAAATGACTTGATAAGTGACTTAACGGTGGTTGCGGACTCTGGAGGTGTTGGAGATGTTCTGTTAACACAGACACCAGGCCACCGGCCAGCAGCATCGACCTCGGAGGACTCCAGCTCTTCATCCACAGGTCTGCACAGCAAAGAGCAAATCAGATTCAAAAGGTGGAGGATATCCTCATGGGAGAAAAAGACACAGAGGAAAATAGAACTGACGTGAAGAAAATAAATGAAGCTGGAAGGGAATTCTAAATTTAACATCCTGTTTTCTCTACCAGTTTGCACCTTTAGAAAATAATGTAGGCACTGCTCTCAATTTTTAGAAGACCTGTCTTCTTGGGAAATGGTCAGACATAATATTTTTATATGTAGAGTGACTTACGGCTACTCTGCAAATTGTGCATTTTTTTGTGAAAAAATGCAAATGTTATTGACCATATTTATTTCGCTTACTGTCAATGGTGAATGCAGTGGATTGGCTTGCTGACATGTGCTCCAAACCCCATGCAGCACAGAGTTTGGAAAGATGAAATCTCACAGCTCTCCTGAAGCTGGGATTTTGGGTGTGATTCCAGTTCCACCGATCAGAAAGACTTGGGCAAAACCTGGAGTGGGATCTGAGTCAGATGAGCAGGATACAGGGTGTTCACTATGCAGACAGAGACTGTAGCAGAGATAAGATGCTCTGGTGATGGCAACTGTGGCGGCAGCTTTCCAACTAGGCAGGCAGCTTTCTGAAGTTAAGGCTCCTGTTCTAGTGGAGGGAGCAGGTTCCCTGGTGATCCAGTTCTGTGTGCAGACTTTGGGAACTGCTCCTGGAAGCTCAGCCTTCCCAACAATTCTGCAAGCCATTTAACACCTTTCTGCCTAAGCCAAAGAGAGTGTGATCCATTATACACAACAGAATCCTGACTCAGACACTCTGCCTTCTAAGCCTAAGAATGGTAACAGTACTCTGGACTTCTGCCAAGATGGCCGAATAGGAACAGCTCCAGTCTGCAGCTCCCAGCAAGAGTGATCCAGAAGATGAATGATCTCCACATTTCCAACTGAGGTGCCAGGTTCATGTCATTGGGACTGGTTGGACAGTGGGAGTAGCCCAAGGAGGGCAAACTGAAGCAGGGTGTGGCGTTGCCTCACCTGGGAAGCACAAGGGGCCGGAGAACTCCCTCTCCTAGCCAAGGGAAGCCATTAGGGACTTTTCCAGGCAATCCAGCACTCTGGTTCAGAAACTGCGCTTTTCCCACGGTCTCCACAACCTGCAGACCAGGAGATTCCTTTCGGTGCCTACAACACCAGTGCCCTGGGCGTCCAGCACAAAACTGGGTGGCTGAACTCATTCCCCTGAAAAAGAGGGAGCTGAAGCCAGGGAGCCGAGTGATCTGGCTCAGTGGGTCCCACCCCCACAAAAACCAGCAAGCTAAGATCCACTGGCTTGAAATTCTCAAGGCAGCACAGCAGTCTGAGCTCAACCTGGGACATTCAAATTTGGTGTGGGGAGGGGCGTCCATCATTACTGAGGCTCGGGTAGGTAGTTCTAAACTCGCTGGGAAGTTCACACAGCAACTGGGCGGAGCCCACAGCAGTGCAGCAATGCCTCTGCAGGCAAAATGTGACTAGACTTCCTTCTTGCTGAGCAGTCCATCTCTGAAAAAAGGCAGCAGCCTGTCAGAGACTTATAAATAAAGTCCCACCTTCCTGGGACAGAGCACCTGGGAAAGGGGCAGTGTGGGTCCCACTTCAGCCGACTTAAACATCCCTGCCTAGCAGCTCTGAAGGAACCAATGGAGTTCCCATCACAGAACTTGAGCTCTGATAAGGGACAGATTACCTGCTTAAGTGGCTCCCTGACCCCCGTTTATCCTGACTGGGAGTGACTCATACAGGAGAGCTCTGGCTGACATCTGGCAGGTACCCTTCTGGGACAAAGCTACCAGAAGAAGGAACAGGAAGCAATCTTTGCCGTTCTGCAGCCCCCACGGGTGATTCCCAGGCAAGCATGGTCTGGAATAGACCTCCAGTAGACCTGCAGCAGAGGGGCCTGTTAGAAGGAAAACTAAAAAACAGAAAGGATAGCTTCAACATCAACAGAAAGGAAGTCCACTCAGAGACCCCATCCAAATGTCACCAACTTCAAAGACCAAAGGTAGACAAATCCACGAAAATGGGAAGAAACCAGTGTAAAAAGGCTGAAATTACCAAAAACCAGAATGTCTCTTCTCCTCCAAGGAATCACAACTCCTCACCAGCAAGGGAACAAAACTGGATAGAGACTGAATTTGACGAACTGACAGAAGCAGGCTTCAGAAGGTGGGTAATAACAAACTCCTCTGAGCTAAAGGAGCATGTTCTAACCCAATGCAAGGAAACTAAGAACCTTGAAAAAAGGTTAGATAAAATGGTAACTAGAATAACCAGCATAGAGAAGAACATAAACGACTTTATGGAGCTGAAAAACACAGCACGAGAACTTCGTGAAGCATACACAAGTTTCAATAGCTGAATCAACCAAACAGAAGAAAGGATATCAGAGATTGAAGATCAATTCAATGAAATAAAGTGACAAGGCAAGATCAGAGAAAAAACAGTGAAAATAAATGATAAAAGCCTCCAAGAAATATCAGATTATGTGAAAAGACCAAATCTACGTTTGACTGGTGTACCCGAATGTGATGGGCAGAATGAAACCAAGTTGGAAAACACTCTTCAGGATATTATCCAGGAGAACTTCCCCAACCCTGCAAGGCAGGCAAACATTCAAATTCAGGAAATACAGAGAACATTGCAAAGATACTCCTCAAGAGGAGCAACTCCAAGACACATAATCTTCAGATTCACTAGGGTTGAAATGAAGAAAAAAATGCTAAGGGCAGCCGGAGAGAAAGGTGGGGTTACCCACAAAGGGAAGCCCATCAGACTCACAGCAGATCTCTTGACAGAAACTCTACAAGCCAGAAGAGAGTGGGGGCCAATATTCAACATCCTTAAACAAAAGAATTTTCAATCCAGAATTTCATATTCAGCCAAACTAAGCTTCGTAAGTGAAGGAGATATAAAATTCCTTACAGACAAGCAACTGCTGAGAGATTTCATCACCACCAGGCCTGCCTTACAAGAGCTCCTGAAGGAAGCACTAAACATGGAAAGGAAAAACCAGTACCAGCCACTGCAAAAGCATTCCAAATTGTAAAGACCATTGACAATATGAAGAAATTGCATCAACTAATGGGCAAAACAATCAGATAACATCAAAACGGCAGGATCAAATTCACACATATTAACCTTAAATGTAAATGGGCTAAATGCCCCAATTAAAAGACACAGACTGGCAAATTGGATAAAGAGTCAATATCTATTGGTGTGCTGTATTTAGGAGACCCATCTCATATGCAAAGACACACATAGGCTCAAAGTAAAGGGATGGAGGAAGATGTACCAAGCAAATGGAGAACAAAATAAAGCAGGGGTTGCAATCCTAGCCTCTGATAAAACAGACTTTAAACCAACAAAGATCAAAAGAGACAAAGAAGGGCATTACATAATCGTAAAAGGATCGATGCAACAAGAAGAACTAACTATCCCAAATATATATGCACCCAATACAGAGCACCCAGATACATACAGCAAGTTCTTAATGACCTACAAGGAAACTTAGACTTCCACACAATATAAGAGGGAGACTTTAACACTCCACCAGGATATCCAGGACTTGAACTCAGATCTGGACCAAGCAGACCCGACAGACATCTACAGAACTCTCCACCGCAAATTCACACAATATACGTTCTTCTCAGCACCACATTGCACTTACTCTAAAATTGACCACATAATTGGAAGTAAATCACTACTCAGCAAATGCAAAAGAATGGAAATCATAACAGTCTCTCAGACCACAGCACAATCAAATTAGAACTCAGGATTAAGAAAATCACTCAAAACCACACAACTACATGGAAACTGAACAACCTGCTCCTGAATGACTACTGGATAAATAATGAAATTAAGGCAGAAATAAAGATGTTCTTCAAAACCAATGAGAACGAATACACAACGTACCAGAATCTCTGGAACACATTTAAAGCAGTGTCTAGAGGGAAATTTATAGCACTGAATGCCCACGAGAAGCGAGGAAAGATCTAAAATTGACATCCTAATGTCATTATTAAAAGAACTAGAGGAGCAACATCAAACAAACTCAAAAGGTAGCAGAAGACAAGAAATAACTAAGATCAGAGCAGACCTGAAGAAGATAGAGACACAAAAAGCCTTTCAAAAAATTAATAAATCCAGGAGCTGGTTTTTTGAAAAGATCAACAAAATAGATAGACCTCTAGCCAGATTAATAAAAACGAAGAGACAGAAGAATCAAACAGATGCAATAAAAAAATGATAAAGGGGATATCACCACCAATTCCACAGAAATACAAACTACCATCAGAGATTGTTACAAACACCTCTATGCACATAAACAAGTAAATCTAGAAGAAATGGAAAAATTCCTGGACACTTACACCCAAGACTAAACCAGGAAGAAGTTGAATCACTGAACAGACCAATAACAAGGTCTGAAGTTGAGGCAGCAAGTAATAGCCTACCAACCAAAAAAAAGTCCAAGACCAGATGGATTCACAGCCAAATTCTACCAGTGGTACAAACAGGAACTGGTACTATTCCTTCTGAAACTATTCCAAACAATGCAAAAAGAGGGAATCCTCCCTAACTCATTTTATGAGACCAACATCATCCTGATACCAAACCCTGGCAGAGACACAACTAAAAAAGAAAATTTCAGGTCAGTATTAATGATGAACATTGATGCGAAAATCTTCAATAAAATACGGGCAAACTGAATCCCACAGCACATCACAAAACTTATCCATCATGATCAAGTTGGCTTCATCCCTGGGATGCAAAGCTGGTTCAGCATATGCAAATCTATAAACGTAATCCATCACATAAACAGAACCAAAGACAAAAACCATACGATTATCTCAATAGATGCAGAGAAGGCCTTCAACAAAACTCAACAGCCCTTTATGATAAAAACTCAATAAACTAAGCATTGATAGAACATATCTCAAAATAATAAAAGCTATTTACAACAAACCCACAGCCAATATCATACTGAATGGGCAAAACTGGAAGCATTCCCTTTGAAAACTGGCACAAGACAAGGATGCCCTCTCTCACCACTCCTACTCAACATAGTATTGGAAGCTTTGGCCAGGGCAATCAGGCAAGAAAAAGACATAAAGTGTATTCAGTTAGGAAAAGGGGAAGTCAAATTGTCTCTATTTGCAGATGATATGATTGTATATTTAGAACACTCCATCGTCTCAGCCCAAAATCTCCTTAAGCTTATTTAAAACAGTTAAACCACACTGCATTACACTCTTCACTATACTACACAGTCCCTTCTTATAAGGGAAAAAAACAAATCAGTAAACTGAAAATTTCATTGGAAGAAACTATCAGGCACTTCAGAAATTGCAGGAGGTTGGGTTTTTAAAGGTTTAAAAGGAATGTGTTTTCATATTTTCCTATAGAATAAAATCAGGTGGTGAAAATGCAGAGTGAATGAAAGGTTAGGTTTGAGCAGGAAATTATTTCCTCTGTCTCTGCTAGCCATTCTCATGAAGGTCATCAACAAATAAAATGGGCCACCTTCTTTTTTTTTCTTGAGACAGAATCTTGCTCTGTTGCCCAGGCTGGAGTGCGGTGGCGCAATCTCAGCTCACCACAACCTCCGCCTCCCAGGTTGAAGTGATTCTCATGCCTCAGTCTCCTAAGTAGTTGGGACTACAGACAAGCACCACCACAACCAGCTAATCTTTCATATTTGTTTTTTAGTAGAGATGGGGTTTCACCATGTTGCCCAGGCTGGTCTCAACCTCCTGAGCTCAGACAATCTGCCTGCCTTGGCCTCCCAAAGTGCTAGGATTACAGGCATGAGCCACTGCACCTGGCCACCTTCTTACCAGTCTATTAAAAGTCTTGGTACCCAAGGCCTCCAAGGACAATCATTTTAAATAATTCATTTTACATTTCATTCTTTGATAATTTAATAAGAACAAAATGGAGAAGGCTACATTCTGCTGAGGTATTCCTTTCAGTTATCTAAATTTCTCTGCAACTGCAAATATCAAATGACAAATTTAAAAAGCAAGGCCACAAGAATTAATTACCCCTGCCTTCAGGTATCCAAAGATAGTATTTCAAACACTCAGTCTACTTGGCTGGAACAGTAAGAGTCAGTATGAGAAAATCCTGTATTATTTGAGTAGATTAGGGAAATACCCACTGTGTTATATAACAGCAGTGTGTGTGTGTGTGTGTGTGTATGAAGGATTCACAAAGCCTGAATTTAATAACCAAAGAAAATGGTTATTAAGAATGCTATTGGTTTATTAGAAGGTACTTTAATCATGAGGTTGAAAATCCTTACACTAGCCTATTGGTGGGATCAATTAGTAACAGCCTCATCAATAAATGAAGTATTACATTTCCTCTGTTCCAAGGAAGCACAAAAACTCTGTGCTCTAAAAAGAATATTAATAAGTATTTAATTATACAGCCAGGTATGTCTTAGAAATAAAGGAAAAACTGCAAGGCACCACTACTGCAGAAACATTTGCTCAAGGCTTGCTACTGCCTCTAAGGATGATGGTGTTAGGTTCTAACATCAGCCTGCAAAATAACAATCACACGTGTCATCAAATAAGCCATGAAAATCACTTGAGGCACTCAAAAGTACATGCTTTTGTAAACACTACTGTTTACAAACACACCATCTCTCCACAAGTCTCACATACTTGCTTTCCCTCCAGCATTTCATGGTTGGCTCTTTCTTTAGTTACATCGCAGATTAAAGAGCTGCTTTGTGTTTAGGGGCCATGCTTAAAACAACAAAAATGAAGCATGTGCTCTACCTGCTCCCAGCATATAAAACTATATTAATAATTGATAATTTCAGCAAAACAAATATGATAAATATGTGTATGACGTAACTCTACTATACATGCCAAGTACAATGCCATGTGTCTTAAAAACATTATCTAATTTAATTTTCAACAAAACTACATATTATTACCCCTTATTGTAGAGGAAAATTTGACAATGGACACATAGTTCATGAATGGTAAATCTGGGATGCTAATCCCACTCTGACCATGCCTTTCTCAAATTTTCTATAATGCATGAATGTTCTGTGAGACATATACAAGGTTCTAAAAATAATACTGACGGTATTTCTTCTTAAAATTTAAGTGTATTGTTAAAATACTACCAATATTTATTTCAGTGTTCCTATCTTCATATAATAATCGGCTCTTATGAGGTGGTCACCCATACCTGAGAATGACAGTTGCAGGTCAGATCGCCCAATGCTATCAAACACAGCAGGTTGACACATACTCCATAAGCAGGCAGTGTCTCCATGGAGCACAGCAAGGCGCATGGCCCTCCTCAATGAATGTCAGTCTGCCTGCTATGCCTTATCTTGTCACTTAAGCACAGACACATTTATGTCTGTAATTATTTCCCTTTAAAACTTTTATTTAACCTTTCTAATTTGCTGCTTTCCTTGTTATATTAGAGAACAGAGTCTTCAAATGTCAGTGATGGTCTACAGTGTTTACTTCCTCAAAACATCACTTTGTGTCATTGTTTATTCCGATCCAGGAACAGAGGAGATTAGATTACAGGTGAGATCCTGTACACGATGATTTTTAAAGTATTCACAAGTTAACTCCATTTGAGTAGTGTTGCATGGCACCACTGCTACCTTCACAATCGGCATATTAATATTTGTGAAGAGGGCAGTCCTATCAACCACATGCTCACGCCGGTCCGGTTCTTTCTTGAACATCTGAATGAAGCTCAATCCCAGGCCTTTCAGTTGATCTCCCATGACTCCCTTCTGCCCATCTAGTTTTGGACTATTCACCCAGCCACCTGAAGTTGTTTACTTTTATGTCCTGGCTCTGTGCCTTTGCTCATTCTATGCCCTTGCCTGGAATGTAATTTTCTCTAAATACTTATTTTGCACAAAACAAATCTAACAGAAGTTTTTCACTCTATTTGGAGACAGAAATTATAAAGTATTTTGTCTCTCAGGTGTCAAACAATATCTTCTAAATTTCACTTTCAAATTTCTATATAAGCACATATGACAATAAAAACAAACAGGATAAGAAGGTAATTTGAACACCAGCATCTTAATCTACAAATTCCAACAATAAAAATCAGGACTATATGAATAAGGACTATGTGAATAAGGATTGCTACTATAGCACTGCTCATAAAGAAAAAAATTATAACCTTGTTGTGCATTAGTAAGACAATATTTTAATATTCCAGGACATGTCCCTCCTGTGGACAGTCATGAAGCTCTTAAAATAAGCTAAATTTATATGTATGGACCTGGAAGGACGCCTAAAATATGTAAAATAAAAAGTAGGGGGAGATCCAAGGTGGCCAAATAGGAACAGCTCTGGAGTGCAGTTCCCAGTGAGAAGAACACAGAGGGTGAGTGATTACCACATTTCCAAATGAGTTTTTACTGCCCACAGACCAGGAGATTCCCGGGCTGAAAGCACCACGAGTTTCCACCATGGCTGTTTTAGTCGGCGCTGTGGGTCTCTGCACAAAAACTCACACAAATTCTGGGAGCCGTTTCAACTGGCACCTGGAACACCTGGGATACAGTGCTGCCCATTCAACTGAAAAATAAGGGGGCTGAAACAGAGAGCCAGGTGATCTGGCTCAGCGGGTCCCATCCCCCAACAAAGACCAGCAATCTGAAATGCTCTGGGTTGAGTTTCGCAGCAAGTCCAGCTGGACCCAGGATATTTCAGCTTGGTGGGGGAAGGGCGTCAGCCACTACCGAGGCAGTCCGCCATTACTGAGGCAGACCACTGTTACCGAGGCAGTTCTAACTGTGCCTCTGTAAACAAAACTGCAAGGAAGTTCACACAGTAGCTGGGCAGAGCCCACGGCAGCTCAGCAACACCTCTGCTGGCAGACCGTGACTAGACTACATCCTTGCTGGGCACGGCATCTCTGAAAAAAGGCAGCAGCACATCAGGGACTTATAAATAAAGCTCCACCTTCCCAGAACAGAGCACCTGGGGAAAAAGGTGATTATGAGTTCCACTGCAGCAGACTTAAATGTACATGCCCAGCAGCTCTGAACAGAACAACGGAGCTCCCAGCTCAGCACTTGAGCTCCTATAAGGAACAGACTGTCTCCTCAAGCAGCTTCCTGACCCCAGTATATCTAAAGAGACACCTCATAAGGGAGAGTTCAGGCTGACATCTGGCGGGTATCCTTCTGGGACAAAGATAACAGAAGAAGAAACCAACAGCATCCCTTACTGTTCTGCAGCTGCTGCAGGTGATCCCCACGCAAGCAGGGTCTGGAGTGAACCTCCAGCAGTCCTACAGCAGAGGGGCCTGGCTGTTAGAAGGAAAACTAAAAAACAGAAAGAAATAAATTCACCATCAACAAAAAGGATGTCCACTCAGAGACTCCATCCGCAAGTCACCAACTACAAAGACCACAGGTAGATAAATCCACAAAGATAGGAAGAAACCAGCACAAAATGGATGAAAACCCCCAAAACCAAAGCACCTCTCCTCCAAGGGATCACAACTCCTCATCAGCAAGGGAACAAAGCCGGATGGAGAATGAGTCTGATGAATTGACAGAAACAGGCTTCAGAAGGTGGGTAATTACAAACCTCTCTGAGCTAAAAGAACACATTCTAACCCAATGCAAAGAAACTAAGAACCTTGAAAAAAGGTTAGACGAAATGCTAATGAGAATAAACAGCTTAGAGAAGAATATAAATGACTTGATGGAGCTGAAAAACATGAGAATACAAAGCATATACAAGTTTCAATAGCCAAATTGACCAAGCAGAAGAAAGGATATCAGAGATTGAAGATCAATTCAATGAAATAAAACGAGAAGGCAAGATTAGAGAAAAAAGAGTAAAAAGAAATGAACAAAGCCTCCAAGAAATATGGGATTATGTGAAAAGACCTAATCTACGATTGATAGGTGTACCTGAATGTGACAGACAGAGTGAATCCAAGCTGGAAAACACTCTTCAGGATATTATCCAGGAGAACTTCCCCAACCTAGCAAGGCAGGCCAACATTCAAGTCCAGGAAATACAGAGGACACCACAAAGATATTCCTCAAGAAGAGCAACCCCAAG
>CAUYLG010013299.1:0-16448 GCA_963573385.1 Cacajao melanocephalus | reverse complement strand
TGTGGCTCCTCCGCCGGGAATCTCCTAGTCTGTGGGCAACAAGAATTCGTCTGAAAGTGCGGCGTCCACTCGCTGTCTGCGCTTTCACTGGGAGCTACAACCCTGAGCTGTTGTTAATCGGCCATCTTGGATCTCTCCGTGTTCCCATTTTTTTAAGCAAACTTCTTTTACTATTCAATGTTGTCAGAATTAATTTCTGCTGCTTGCCACC
The DNA here is from genome assembly GCA_963573385.1 of Cacajao melanocephalus. Taxonomy (NCBI): domain Eukaryota; kingdom Metazoa; phylum Chordata; class Mammalia; order Primates; family Pitheciidae; genus Cacajao; species Cacajao melanocephalus. Next base: position 16,237 of record CAUYLG010013299.1, on the reverse strand, counting down.
AAAGAACTCTAACTGATGTAGAGTGAGCCTCTTGGCTAATGAGTGAACCTAGCTGAGTGCCTAACATCTGCATACCAGTGAAGCTTTATCTTTTTGCTTCCCACTAGTACATGGGATAACAATTGGGAAGCAGTTGATAAAACAGTATCTTAGAAAAAATAAATAGGCTTAGTGATGTAAGTAAAGAGGACAAGAGTCTACAGAAAAAAAGATGGTGCTCAGACAGAGGTTTAGGATAAATTATAAAATAGAAAGTTGAATTTGGCAGTGGCTCAACTCTATGATTTGAATTAGTCCTTTAAAAGGAAATAAAAATGGTGAGCTTATAACACTGTTTTAATTAGTTTTCCGAAGAGATTTTTAAATGATCAAGAGAGAGATGTAAAATGTTTTCTTTAAACAAGCTTTAAAAATCTAAAATGAGCTTTATTTGTGGTCTAGTTTAATCCTAGGAAACCTGAGCTTTTTGTGTTGGAAGATTTCAAGTCTGTGCCGACCATTTCCTGTTGTGCACCTGGGGTTATGTGAGGGTCTCACAGTCTATTCCTCCACAGTGAAAAGATTTTACTTCTGTCAGTGATGCCCATTCGTTCTGTCCCCTACTGTTCTAACAGAAATTAAATACTGTTGAGCATCCTATTTAGACCAAGAAAATAAAATCATCAAGTCTTTTCATAGCCTGGCACTGGAGGATGTAGAAAATGAGCACTGTCCCTGACCTTATGTAACTGTCCACCTAGCTGAGATGAAAACATTACCCAACCAATCTTGAGTAGTCCAAAGTGGTCAGTTCAATTCCACAAAGAATGAATGGATCACTCAGGGGTTCTGTGACAATGCTAAACAGAAACACAATAAAATATTATATCTCAAGCAGCATCAGAATCCTTGCATTCCAGAGATAAAGGGTTCTTTAGAGCCCAATTTCTTCATTTCACACAGGAAATGGGGAAACTAAGTAACTGTCTAATGGCCAATCTCTGATTAATAGTGTCTATGTGGCCAGAGCCTGGTGTTCCTAATTCCATTTCTCCAGTGCTCTCTTCTAGATGCAGAAGAGCTGCTCTTAGGAAGTACATAGACTTAAGACTGAATCACAAAGTGAGATCATTGTTCTGATCCTATGAAGAAAGTCTCAGTCTAGTTCTAGATCACTTTGAACCTTTCTTGGGTCCTTGAAAAATTCTCTTCAACACATGCACACATATGTTTATTGCAGCACTATTTACAATAGCAAAGACATGAAACCAACCCAAATGCCCATCAGTGATAGGCTGGATAAAGAAAATGTGGTACATATGTATCATGGAATACTATGCAGCCATAGAATGAGATCATGTCCTTGGCAGGGATATGGATGAAGCTGGGAGCCTTCATCCTAAGCAATCTAACACAGGAACAGAAAACCAAACACCACATGTTCTCACATAAGTGGGAGTTGAACAATGAGAACACATGAACACAGGGAGGGAACAACACACATGGGTGCCAGTCGGGGGGTTGAGAGGAGAGAGGAGGGAGAACATTAGGACCGATAACTAATGCATGCAGGGCTAAAACCTATATGACATGTCGATAGGTGTAGCAAACCACTATGGCACACATGTACCTATGTAACAAACCTATGCCTTCTGCACTTGTATCCCAGAACTTAAAATAAGAAAAAAAAAAGAATTTTAGGAGCAGAGCTCAAACTTAGGTTTAGATAATGATGTTTAAAGACTGGGAAATATAAAAATTAAAGAATAAGCTTATTTCTAAAAAAAAACAAAAGAAAAAATAAAAATTCCCTTTGAACAAAGAGAAGGCAGGTCTCAGGCTTATTGTCTTCAGTGTCCAATAGCACTTAGCTGAATTTTTATAACATTGCTTTGATTTTGTTTTGTCTATTTTTAACAATTATGGTTTTTCATTTATAAACATGGTATGAAGAACCCTTAAAATGAATGTATCTAAGTTTTTTAAAAATGTCAATTTAATTTAAAGGAAAGTATTAAGCAAAAAAATAAACACTATACCCAAAACGAACCTTAGTAAATTGGCTATATTAACTCAATTAACCTGACAGTAATGCTATTAAATAAACACTATTTCCATTATGCAGATCACGCAGGCACTGTACATTTAAGTAACTAGAAGGGGTGAAGCAGGTTTCAGACCTAGGCTATCTGATCCCTCCCTGTGGTCTCAAACACAAATCTTGCTTTGATGCCAAGTGTGGGGAACAGTGAATTATATCACACTATGTCCAGACACAATTTTGAATTAATCAATCTAAAGGGAAAGTCTATTGAATATAAACTTCCTTCTAACAATATAGACAACTTTGATCAAAGAAGGTCTTAAGAATTTTATCTTGCAGATGCCCACTATGCGTGAGATCCTCTGCTAGGTGTTTTGCAGACAATGTATTTGATTGTTGCAGTAATATTGCGAGGTAGGTATTATTTTATTCATTTTAGGAGAGGATACTCGGGATTGATTTGTTCAAGGACACTTTAATAATAAATAGCATAACAGAAATTCAAACCAATCTCAAGCATGTTCCAATGTCTATGTTCTTTGCTGCCTTCCAAATTCAAGACCGTTTTCTTCAATGCAATGCTCCAATTTACTGAGCATTTTCTATACGTCTGCCCTCATCCCTGTAATCAGAAATGAGTTGAATATGCTTGCTCAACAAAATGCATCCTATTTCAGCCAAGTAGCTCAGTCCCTCAAGATTCCTCATAGCCAAATTAACCAGTATTTGGAATGGAAGTCAGACAACAAACCCTTGTGCACTGGATTAAAAATTACAACCTCACTGAGCTGGTGTGGCTGGAAAAATAATGTGAGACACACAGATAATAAACAGCAGATTTTGGACAGAAAAGCATGGCATTAAATAATTGAAGCCAGTGAAAGTGGAATGTGGGACCAAGTCCACACAGCTATTTATGAAACTGAGAAATGGAATATTGATGTTTTGTACCAGAACGGAGAGCTTTCTGGTTAATTACATTCCTGGGTGAATTCAGAGCAAAATATGATACTTACATTTTTCAGGGAACAAAATAGTTTTCAGTCATTCACTGGGAAATCAGTCAGCTCCAGTTCACCTGCTTTCTGTAAAATCTGGAAGAGCATTCTGTTGGCTGTGAAATACTAAAATCTGTGGTTCTTATATGTTCTGCTTTTATTATACATTTATTGGTCACTTGCTATGTGCCAAAGATGTTTCTCAGAGCTCATAATTGGGTGAACAAACATAGAGATTATTACATCTAGCATGTAAAAACTGCTAGAATAAGATTCGATTCCCTTCCCCATCAATCACTGTCTTACGCAGCATAATGTTTTTACATAGGACTCATCAGTACTGAAAATCGTGTGTGTGTGTGTGTGTGTGCGCGTGTGCGTGCGCGCACATGCATGTTTGCTTATTTGCCTACCATCTGTCTCCCAAAGTAGAATGAAAAGGCCAATGAAGCAAAGATTTTTGCTTATTTGCAGTACGTAGAATGGTGCCTAGAATACAGAATATAGTAATTATTATTAGTGCCAAATGCAATGGAGGCCACAGGGGAAGAAGTGAGCAGATTTGTCCAGGGTGGGCTGGAGAAGGAACTAGAGGAAACAATGTTTCAAGCAGGGATTTGGAAGAGGCACAACAATTTGTGGAGGAGCAAAGCCAGAGCATTGCAGGCAAAGGGAAAGGTAGAAACAGAGGGAGGGATGCATGACAGTGCATGTGTTTAAACAGCAATGAAGAAGCCAGGAGTGAGTTGAGGAGTGTGACTGTGAACAATAGGTAGCATGGCAAAGTGATGCCAGCATATACAATAAACAGCCATGATACAGTGTGCCAGTTCCCATTCATCTACTCCCACTTGACAGGGCCCCACCCACTTTTCCCAATGCCACCTCATTTTCCAAAGGCACCTTCTCAAGAAAGTCTCAGCACCATTGCCTGGGTTTTAGTGTGCTGACTAAGCCTGCAGTTCTCCTTGGCAATCTCTGTTCTATATCCTTCAAACCTGGATATATTAATTATTTGCTCTACACATCATATGGTTATAACAAAATAATTTTTGGTTGACTCTCCCAGTTGCAGAGCCCAGCTAAATTGCATTTAGTTATGAAGGTTTTATTAACCTTTTCAGCCAGTGTTTGAGTGGATATGGGGAAGTATAGGTAGTCTCTAAATATGTCAAAATCCATCATGTGTCATTTTTGGCTTATAGTCTTTTTCTTTTTGCTTTTTAACCAACATTGCTTTTTGAATGAGTATCAAGCTGTTTATAGTTAAAACTCGTACTTGTAGTTAATAGAAAATAATGAAAGCTCAAATTATAAGAGGGAGAATACTTGGAAGAACACCGTGTTATGCATGGAACCCCAAAGCAGCTGGGCCTCTCAAATGACTTAAAACAGAAATCTGAAACTCAGGCAGCTTTTGATATCTGTCTTGCTCCTTCCTGTCTCTGTCTCTCTCCCTGCTCTCAGCCTTCTCTTAATGTTTACCTCTGGCTCTGTCTGCTACTTCTCTGTTTCTTCCTCTATTCCTCTCCTTCCTCCCCATCTGCCAGTTTTTCCCTCTGTTGGCTGCTCTCTCTCTCTTACCTCCCTCATTCTCTCCTTCTTTTTCATTATTATCCTTTCCACTGGCTTTCTTTGCTTTTGCATATTCATGGTAAAGCCTTCCTAACAATTCTTTAGATTATATTTCCGACATTTAAGAGACCAGCTCAGATAGTTGGCTAATTCCCTAAGTCCCTAAGTCTCTCAGATTTCAAAATCCATAGAAAGGGATCTGATTGTTTCAGTTTGAGCTAGGTGTCCTCCCTAGTCCAATCAAATGTGAGCAGGGGCTTAGTGCCCTGAGTGGCACCTGTAATCCTAGCACTTTGGGAGGTTGAGGTGGGTGGATTGCCTTAGCCCAGGAGTTTTAGAGCAGCCTAGGCAACATGGCAAAACCCATCTCTACAAAACAGTACAAACAAATTTAGCTGGGCATGGTGGCACATGCCTGTTGTCCTAGCTACTTGGGACGTTATGATGGGAGGATCACCTAGGCCTAGGAGGCTGTTGCTGCAATGAGCCATTGCACTCCAGCCTGGGTGACACAGTAAAACCCTGTCCAAAAAGAAAAAAAAAAGTGTGATCAGGCAAACAGTCACAGGATACAAATGTGCCTGGAAAGTAGGGGTATGGCAGTCCTATGGGGTGTGGGGAAGGCTATTTCTCAGAGAAAGGCAACTGGGAGAGTGAACTAAAAATTATTTTGTCATAACCATATGATGGGTAGAGCAAATAATTAATCTATCCACTATTCCTCTAATCACAGTGTCGGAGTGAATATTAACGGGTAAATTAATGCTCTTAAACTAATGTTGGTTGATCAAGATTTCTTGATGAGCAATACGATGCAAAAATTTAGCACTTCACGTGGAATGATTCTTTTTGGGAAAGTTGATCAGACTTTTTGAAAGTTGGGCCATTTTATAGATTTGTAGTGTTCAGTGTCCTATGTCAACAGCATTGTGGCCTCACCAAAAGCCAGAGAAGCAGAATTGTACAACCCAATGTTGCTTTAAAAAAAAACAAAGGTACCCATTAGCTGTCAGGAAGATGTTCTTGTCTGATAATGGATCTTGCTGCATCCTCTTTGTAAAGTGGTTTCTCTCCTGTCCTTGGCTTGCTCGTCTGTAAAATAAGGGAGTTAGATGTGACACTCTGAGTTCCCATTAGCTCTGATGTGCTGTGATTCGCAGTGGAGGCAAGAGTGGCCCCTCAAGTTCTGGGCTAGACTGGGATGGAGCTGCTTGACTGGTCACAGCTCCTATAAACACTGTGCTTGCCAGGTCCGCTGAATCCTCCTCAAAACCGTTCCAGCTGAACTCAGGATCCTATTTTCGTTTTCTAGGTAGTCTGAAATTAGATTTGCTGACTTTGCAGCTTCTGTCAAATGTCTGCTCCTCTAAGGAATGTTTTTTCAGACTTTTAGCAAAAGACTTTCAGCTCTGAAGAACTGTGGTTACCTTTTCTCATCTCTCAGGGCAGATCTTTGAAAGCACTTGGCCCTCTGAGTAGGGGCTCTTGGCTCCTCTTTTCTGGATGTTAACTGCACCGAAGATGCACCGAAGCACAGAACGGTCTACAACTTTCTCCTTTAAGAGACTGTCAGCAGGAGACCCCAATGTGATGAAAGGGAGAGTGAAAATGGTTTTACCTGGAATTGACCAAATTATCTAAGCGTTCTTGTGATTACACTCAGGTTCATGTGGGCGTTTGGTGGAGGGAATAAAAATAAAGATAGAAAAAGAATGGAGATGCTGGCAGTGTAAAGCCATCTTTAATTCCTGTCCCTCTCTTAAAATGGTTTATTTATTCAGTATACAAGCATCCATTGAGTATCTTGTATGTTCTAGGTAGTCTTCTAGATGCTGGGAAAGCAGGAACGTAGACATGTTTCTATACTCCAAAGAAAAGATAGGCTGGCAAACACATGAACATTAGTCTGGGGTTGGGGCAGGGATGTCTGTCTTCTCTCAATCTCCTTCCTTCATTTTCATTTCCAATAATCCTGTTCCTGAAGCCCAGATGGGACCTTTATGGGAAAATAATGGTGGTGGTGGCGGTGGTGGTGGCGGTAGTGGTAGAGTGCTGATGGGCATTTTTGGATTTAGGATTCAGGAGGGCATTTAAGCTTCTAGACTAAGAAGGTGATAGGATTTTTAAAAAACGTACTTTAAGTTCTGGGATACATGTGCAGAACGTGCAGGTTTGTCACATAGGTATGCATGTGCCATGGTGGTTTGCTGCACCCATCAACCCATCATCTAGGTTTTAAGCCCTAAATGTATTAGATATTTGTCCTAATGTTCTCCCTTCCCTTGCCCCCACCCCCTGACAGGCCCCAGTATGTGATGTTCCCCTCACTGTGTCCGTGTGTTCTCATTGTTCAGCTCCCACTTATGAGTGAGAACATGCAGTGTTTGGTTTTCTGTTCTTTTGTTAGATTGCTGAGAATGATGGTTTCCAGCTTCATCTTTATTCCTGCAAAGGACATGAACTCATCCTTTTTTATGGCTGCATAGTATCTATTCCATGGTGTATATGTGCCACATTTTCTTTATCCAGTCTATCATTGATGGGCATTTGGGTTGGTGTCAAGTCTTTGCTATTGTAAATAGTACTGCAATAAACACATGTGTGCATGTGCCTTTATGGTAGAATGATTTATAATCCTTTGGGTATATACCCAGTAATAGGATTGCTAGGTCAAATAGTATTTCTGACTCTATGTCCTTGAGGAATTGCTACACTGTCTTCCACAATGGTTGAACTAATTTACACTCCCACCGACAGTGTAAAAGCGTTCCTATTTCTCCACATCCTCTCCAGCACATGATGTTTCCTGACATTTTAATGATCACCATTTTAACTGACATGAGGTGGAATCTCATTGCGGTTTTGATTTGCATTTCTCTACTAGTGATGATGAGCTTTTCTTCATATGTTTGTTGGTGGCATAAATGTCTCCTTTCGAGAAGTGTCTGTTTATATCCGAAGACGGTGATAGGATTTTTACAGATAAAAAGGAGAAAAGGCATTCCAGGTAGAGGAACTGGCATAAGCAAAAGTGTAGGGCACCAAGACATGTGGAGAGGTCCTGGAGGAAGAGAAGCTATGTGGAGAGAGAGAGCAAGGGACCCCAAGACACCAGACATGTGAGTAAAGAAGTCATCTTGGAAATGGATCCTCCTTGCCCCAGACATTCAGCTGATACATAGCAGAGTCTTTCCACTATAAGCAAAATGAAATGGTTGTTTAGGGTAGTATATGTTTGAGGGAGCAAAAGGATAGGGTGAGAACAATTCATTGTGAGATTATACTCCGTATCTCTTTCTCTTGATTACTGTCTACTTGTACAGCAAATGTTTGATCACTTGTCTGTTTATTTAATATAAACTGATGTTAAAATGTAACCATGACAACATATACATAAAAATATACTAACCCAATGTAATTGTATCAGTCAGGGGTCCCCATTTTAAGCAATGTAAAGCAGTTCTGGATAACTTCAGCAAAATTAGAATTTGTTAAATGATACTGAAAAGCTCAGATCATCACCAAGAGAACCAGGCTTGGATACTAATGATCAGGAATAATGCTCAAAATCAACAAGCAAAAAATAACCACATTAACAAATGGGTAAATGACATGAACAGACACTTTTCAAAAGACATAGACGTGGCCAACAAGCATGTGAAAAAAATGCTCAACATCATTAATCATTGTGGAAGTGCAAATCAAAACCATGATGAAATATCATCTCATACCTGTCAGAATGACTGTTATTAAAAAGTCAAAATATAACAGATGCTGGCAAGGTTGTGGAGAAAAGGGAATGCTTATACACAGCTTGTGGGAATGTAAATTAGTTCGGCCATTGTGAAAGCCATTTGGAGATTTCTCAAAGATCTAAATACAGAAATACCATTTGACCCATCAGTTCCATTACTGGGTATATACCCAATGGAATATTAATTGTTCCACCGTGAAGACACATGCATGCATGTATATATTCATTGCAGCACTTTTCACAACAGCAAAGACATGGAATCAATCTAGATACACATCAATGGTGGACTGAGTAAAGAAAATGTTGTTCATATACACCATGGAATGCTATGCAGCCATGAAAAGGAATAAAACCATGTCCTTTGCAGCAACATGGTTGCAGCTGGAGGCCACTATCCTCAGGGAATTAATACAAGAACAGGAAACCAAATACTGCATGTTCTCACTTGTAAGTGTGAGCTAAACATTCAGTATACATGAATACAAAGAGGGGAACAATAGACATTGGGGTCTATTTGAGGGCAGAGGTTAGAAGGCTGATGAACATTGGAAAACTACCTATCAGGTAACATGCTCACTATCTGGGTGATGAAATCATTTTTATACCAAATCCCAGAGATATACGATTTGCCCATGTAACAAACCTGCACATGTACCCTTGAACCTAAAATAAAAGTTGGAAGAAAACTAATCAGGCCACAGAATTGTTCCCACAAGGTGTTGCAGTTGCCCTTACTGGACACAAACACTAGACCTCGTCTCATGGACACCCCAGAACTGGTACCATTGGACATTACTTCTACCTTTGTCACTGAGGCCTCCAGCAAATGTTCATAACTACCACAACTACAATACCTTCCTGTGAAGATGTCAGAGCAGTTCTACCACATAGTACCAATATTCTGAGCCTGGGGTAGCCCATCTTATTGGTGGGATCTATGTCATGTACCTATGTCCCAGCTCCAAGGAAGGCTAGGAAAGCCAGTAACTGGCATTTTCAGATAACTTTGGTTGGGGGTGATTTTCCCAGTCACGATAATGGATTATAGATGCTGGGCAGCCAAAAAGAAAAAAAAATTTTTTTAAATAAGATGAAGAAGAAGAAAGGCAAATGTTTAAAGCACCCATGTTTCAGCGGCAATGGCTGCTGTTTATTTCCCCAGATTTACTTCCTTATGTACCATTAACATTTGTACAACATGGGTTTGAACTGTGTAGGCCCACTTACACACAGATTATTTTTCAATAAAATTTACACTAAGTGTGCCTGCCTCTCCTGCCTCTCTCCACCTCTGCTACCACTGAGACAGGAAGACCAACCGACCCCTCCTCTTGCTCCTCCTCATCAGCCTAGTCAATGTGAAGACAAGAATGAAGAGTTTTATGATGATCCACTTCCCCTTTATGAATAGTAAATTGATTTTCATAAAGTAGAAGTGCATCATCATATGATTTTCTTAATAACATTTTCTTTCATCTAGATTAAGAATACAGTATATAATCCATATTACATACTTAATATGTGTTAACTGGCTATTTGTGTTATTAGTAAGGCTCCCAGTCAACAGAAGATAGTAAGTAAGATTTGGGGGAGTCAAAGGTTATTTTTCAACCGGGATTTTTGACTGTGTAATGGGTCGGCACCCCTAACTTGTATGTTGTTCAGGGGTCAACTCTATATATATGTTTTACTAATATAAATTGAATTATACCTGAGCAGTTACAAACTGTTTATACATAGAGCTTACAAATTGATTTATCCCTACAAATACGTAATTGGCTTACGTAGTTCTTTGGGATTCTTTGGTTCATTTTAAAGAATTTAGTGTGAATATTTTAAAAATTATATATATAAAGACCCAGATTCCACTGTGGCAACACAGCTTGCATTCTGATGTAGCAACAATTGACTGGAAGAAAGTAACTGCTGTCACTTGAATTTTTCATACTTCTCACCCTACCCTGTTGTAATCCATTCATGCTACTTCATCCATTCACATTAACTGTCTTTGAGTGCAACACCTGAATTACTCAGATCATTTTGCTATGTCAGTACATATTTAAGTTACTTAACTATATCTGGTGGCTGCATATTAGTCTGTCATCCATTAAACTAAGTTTTTGTCCTCTTCAGAGGTGGCACACTAAGGTCTGTATGTCTCGAGGCTCAGGATCTATGCTAGGCTTTCTCATTTACTGCCTCTCTGATCTTGAACAAAGTACTTTGCCTATCTGGGCTTTAATTTCCCCTTCTGTAAAGGGAATATGTTAGAATTAGATGATTGATAAGATCTTTTCTGATTTGATAAATTCATAATTTAGCTTAATGTCTACAATAAGTAGCTTTTCTGGTCCCTAAGATCAGAATTTATTAGATAATTGGTTAATTCAATCAGGATATAGCCATGCAGTTGAAAATTAGATAGTTATTGAAAATGATATTGTATAGTAATGTTGATAAGGAAGGCTATCATATGTTTCAAGTTATTTTAAAACTTTTAATTTTGAAATAATGTAGATTCACGTGTAGTTTTAAGAAATAATATAGAGGGGTCCTGTATACTCTTCACCAGGTTTTCCCTAATGGTAACATCTTGTGTAGCTATAGTACAATATTACAGAAATTGACATTGTTACCGTCCACCAACCTTATTCAGATTTCACCATTGTTACATGCACTCATTTGTGTGTCTGTTGAGTTCTAAGCCACTTTGTCACATATGCAGATTTGTGTGGCCACCATCACAATCAAAATATAAGACAGCTCTATCACAAGGTATTCAGAATATTTTAAGGAAAAAAATCAACTAAGAAAATAATATTATATGTATTTTTAAAAACAAATGGAACATATAAGCACCAAGAAATTAAGCCTGGCTGGCTCTGAGTGCTAGGATAGTAGCTGACTTAAATCTTCCTCTCTGTGCTGGTGTGTACATCCTCAGTGTTTTCCAGTGGCTGTGTAGGTAAGACATTTTTAGTCAGAAAACTGCAGCTATTTTTCTAAGATATGGAGGTACTGCGGTAGGAACATTATATTTCAGAGTGTACACGTCAATATATGTTTTGTGTTACTACATTATGGGTTTATTTTAATCCACTTTTCCCCAGAGAAATGAAAAAAAGGATTAATTATGACTTTCTACCACTCTAAGGAATTCTCAAAAGCCATAGGCTTCACTGTATCACAAATACTGTTCTAAGAAATGCAGGTATTCCTCAGGGAGGCACGGGGCCTGCTGTTTTGTAGATGAAATGTATCTGTCTGGAGACTCTAGGTTTGCAAAGGCCTATGAAGAAACATAGAAGAGCTGGGTTGAGTCTCCTGAGAGCCTTGCTGGTCATCTTTGAAGAAGGCCAGTGCCCTTTACTCTGTGGCCTGGTTGTCATGAGGGGCAGCCACGCCCTCCAGTGATCCTCCCCTGTCGTCTGAGTGCTGTGCAGATGCTCCTTGGGTGTGCCCCAGCTATGATTCCCAATGACTTTGTCTTGGGGAAATGCCCAGGCTGCCTCAAAGGCCCTTTCGAAAGCTGCCGCTAGCACTGCTTTGCTCCATCCTCCCTTTCATATATCTTGGATACAAACCGTTTCTTCGTGCAGGGAAAGGCAGCCACCTAGAACAGAAGAAGCCCCTGGAGTCAGAAGACTTGGACTTGGGTCCCTACACGGGCAGTGTAACCCTTGCAAGTCACATAGCCAGTCCTGGCTTCAGTTACTTTCCCCATCTGCAGACTTGGGGTCAGCCCCTCTTCTGGGCTATGCTGTGCTTTGGCATCATTGAGCTTTCAACTTTAAAAAGATAAGAGTTTCAATCTTTGCTCTAACACCCACATGACTTTGGGCTGACTCCTCAACCTGTTTGTGTTTTAGTTTTTGAAATACGCATTATAAAATTCATAATGCTAAGTCACAGCATTGTTGTAAGGGAAAATCCTATATAAACAAAATTGTTTGTCTCTTTGCTATTTCAAGTTGTAACAGTTGCATGGATTTTCCACCCAATTTGGATCGACTGTTAGTAAGATTGTGTGATTTAAAATTTAAGCTATATGGCATATGCAGGATTCATTTTGGGAAGCACTAAGGAGCAACTGAGAGAGAAAAGTCATCATCTGCCCAACCATCTGATATTGAGGAATAAAAGGTGCATGAGCCTGCTGAGCTTAAGGGCATGCCTTGTGAGTTCAGATAATGCAAAAGTAGAAAACAACAGCAAAACCCAACTGTGCAGTATCAAACATAAACGCCACCCCCACCCAAGCAGCTAAAATTCTCCAGGGCAAACTCTCCTAAAAGCAGACATTAATCTGTGATTATATTGCCTGGCTTATGGGCACCTCTCCATGGCATGTTCCAAGGGTGAGAAGTGACTATAAGGGCAAACACATACTGAGCATTTACTGTGCTCCAAACACTGTACTAAACACTTTACATGTTATACCTTTTTTACTCTTTACCATGCCAGAAGGTGGTTATTGTCATTATTCATACTTACAGAGAAGGAAGTAGCAGTCAGGGTTTATTTACCTATCCCTAGGGTGAACAGGTAGTAGGTTAAATAAGTCTCTAAGCACAGTTCGCTACACAAGTCATTTAGCTCAGTGCTCAGAAACTAGCAGTAATTATCACTGAAGGTAGTTGGAAAACAACTTATCCTAATACCACCTGAGAAATAGTCCTCTGTGCAAAATGTTAGTCTTTTGGTTTTGTAGAGAATCAGAGAAGATATTATAGAAGAAAGGACATCTGAGCTGAGCATTGAAAAATAATTAGGATTTTCCTATGAAGACAGTAGGGTCCAGCTTTGTGTAGGGTGAAGGTGTAGAGGCAGCAAGAATGGCAGGAGCAAAGGCATAAAGGCAAAAGAGTGCAGGATGTGTTTGGGGAACTACACGTGGCCCCAGGTTGTTAGAGCAGAGTACACTAGAGAGGAGCTGCAGGAGGCCAGCCTGGGCTATCTGCAGATCTCCTGCGGCTAGGTTAGAAAAAAATCTGAAATTTATCTGGTGGGTCACAGGCCTCAAATTGGTGAGCCTCTGATCACATCTGGCCAATATATGTCTTTTATTTGTGCTATCCAGAGTTCTATGAAAAATTTTTGAATTATCAACATTTTAAAATATGTTTTTATCTAGATACCCAATTTCTGGCTTTTCTTCAAAAAAATGGAACTGTTTGGCTATATTGATTCTCTCTTCAATATGGGGCTGAAAAGCCACTGCCCCTTTAGATAGCTTACTGCAGTTCCCACTTTTTCCTATCAGTGTGCTCAGGAAACTTCCTTCATTTATATTACCTGTCAATTTCCTGTAGGCATGTGAATTGCCAGTGACTGCTTGGGCAATGTGGAGTCTTTAAAGATCATCTAAGAATGAATTATTATGTGGATAGTGCCTATCCCTCTATTAGAGGCAAAGAACTTTACTCATCACTGTTTTCTTTAAGAAACTGAAGTTTGGCCGAGCATGTTGGCTCACGTCTGTAATCCCAGCACTTTGGGAGGCCAAGGCAGGCGGATCACGAGGTCAAGAGACTGAGACCATGGCGAAACCACCTCTCTACTAAAAAATACAAAAATTAGCTGGGTGTGGTGGCGCGCACCTGTGGTCGCAGCTACTAGGGAGGCTGAGGCAGGCAAATTGCTTGAATCGGGAGCCGGAGGTTGCAGTGAGCCGAGATTGCGCCACTGCACTCCAGCCTGGTGCCTGGCAACAGAGCAAGACTCTGTCTCAAAAAAAAAAAAAAAAAAAAAAAAAAAAACACACACACACACAAAAACAGGAAACTGAAATTCTAGTGCTGTGTTTGTCAACACGGTAGCCACTTGCCACATGTGGTTATTTGACATGAAATTAAATAGAATTAAAATTTCAGTTCCTCGGTGACACAAGCCATATTTCAAGGGCTCAATGTCTACACGTGGCCAGTGACAAACATGTTGGAAACAGATACAGAAATTCTCTTCACTGCAAAAAGTTCTACTGGACAATGTCATTCTAGTGAGCAGCCAGGGCTCACAAACATTAAATAGTCAGAGGAATATACCACATAAAGTAGCGACTGGTTGGATTGGAGGCATGCTGGAGGGGCTAGCTGCAGCAGTGAAGGAAGCTTCATGAAGGAGTTAGACTAGGATGGATAGGATTCGATTAGAAGAGAGAAAGCAGATAGAATATGTTGAGGAAAGACTAAAGAGATATTCTGTTAGGACTGCTTTGGCTGCAAACTATAAAACAAATACCTAACAGTAGCTTAAACAGAGAACTGATGCTGAGTCTCACCATATTAATCCAAGAGTAAACTATATTAGTTTTCCATTGTCACCATAATACATTACCACAAACTTGGTGGCTTAAAACAACACAAATTATCATCTTACGGTTCTGTAGTTTAGAAGTCTGACACAGATCTTACTAGGCTAAAGTCAAAATGTTGGCAAGACTGTGTTCCTTTCTGGAAGCTCTAGGGGAGAATTCATTTCTTTGCCTTTCCCAGCTTCTACAGACTGTCCACCTTTGTTGGTTCATGGACCTTTCTGGCATCTTTAAAGCCAACAACCTCACATCTCTCTGTGTCTTTCTTCTATAGTTACATCTTCCACTGATTCTCTTTTGCCACTCTACACTACTTTTAAAGCCCATGAGATTACACTGGGCCCACCCAGATAATCCAAAATATTCTCACTATTTTTTAATTTATCTGATTTAGCAACCTTAATTTCTCTTTGCCCTGTAACCTAATATTTTCCAAGGTTCTGGGAATTGGGACATGAACATCTTTGCACATTATTCTGCACACCACATGGATGTTGGAACAAACTAATTGGAGAGAAACCCTGACATTCTACTTTTGGGAATTATCAAAGAAAATAATAAGCATTATGCATTGAAATTAATTGCATAGATATGTATGACAGCAAAACTTTAAAAGGAGAATCAATGCCCATGAAAAGGCTGGTAGTCAAACAAATTATGGTTCATCCATATGATGTAAAGTGCCCAAATCCTATCTATGTGTTGATATAAATGGTGTCAATAATATGTCAAGTGAAAAACACAGAATATAGATTATTTAAATAGTTTATTCTATCAATACTAAATCCATGTGCATTGAAAGTGTTTGATACATGTCGAACTATTAATGGTGATTATTTCTGAGAGTAGTAGATTTGGAATGTGAGAGATTTTCCCTAGGTATTGACACTTTTTATAATAATCATGTATCATCACAGAAAAAATTATGCCGTGTTCTTTTAGGAATAAAAACTTCAGTGTTATAAAGAACTATTTTATCATGGCTGATTTATTTCTCAGTCAGTCCTTCTATTAACAGAAGTTGTTTTTTATTTCCCCAATTGTATCCAAACAATTGGGTCTAAAAGAAAAACAGGGCTCATTGCCATGAGGCAGTGTTTGTGTGTATGTCTGAATTCAAAAATAATATAAAATCTTTATTTGCCATTTTATTTTTATTTATTTATTTTTTATATATATTTTATTGCATTTTAGGTTTTGGGATACATATAAAGAACATGCAAGTTTGTTGCATAAGTACATACATGGCAATGTGGTTTGCTGCCTTCCTCCCCATCACCTATATCTGGCATTTCTCCCCATGTTATCCCTCCCCAACTCCCCACCCTCCACTGTCCCTCCCCTAGTTCCCCCCCACAGACCCCAGTGTGTGATGCTCCCCTCCCTGTGTCCATGTGTTCTCATTGTTCAACACCCACCTATGAGAACATGCAGTGTTTGATTTTCTGTTCTTCTGTCAGTTTGCTGAGAATGATGGTTTCCAGGTTCATCCATGTCCCTACAAAGGACACGAGCTCATCGTTTTTTATGGCTGCATAGTATTCCATGGTGTACATATGCCACATTTTCCCTGT